>JASCZW010006925.1:0-78584 GCA_034211315.2 Aedes japonicus | reverse complement strand
ATTAATTTTGAATATATTTTGTTGAGCAAACCTGAAGTGTGCTTCGTGGAAGAGTGTTAAAAACCAATCGCTCCTGCAATAAGGGGATTCCACCTGCTTGTTCATAAGGGCTTATGCTGTATCATTATTCTTGGCGACAGTCATTAACTCAACATTTAGAATTAATATAACTCAGAGTCGGTACTAGATATCAAAAATTTAATCACATCAGTTTGTATGCTTACTAAGCTGTAAGGAATCTGATAGGAGTTCGACAACGATGTTCATTCACTAACAATCGAGATTTATCATTTTGAAATTAGCAAGGTGAGTTTGCGAGAGCGAGACAAAAGATAGGAAAAATACATGGAGCAAGCGATTCACCTTTTTTTTAAACACGATCACTAGCGTGCGTGTCAAAAATATTGTACATTTTACCACCGCTGTGATATGTGTGATTAAATTTTTCGCTTGGCTAAAGTGAGTTAATATATGCCGTCGATAACGGCGAATAAAATGATAATGACAGCCATTGACCAGATTGACACAACTAAAGATAAATTTTAACTTTTATGACCAGTTGCGGCCAGTTCACTGAAGGAGAGTTAATGTTGATAATTGAATGAGAGATGGTTGTGAATTAATACCAGATAACTAAGTGATGAAGTTTTACATAATCAGAGAGGCTTTTCAATTGAGCTGTTTGAACGCGCAAACAACATTTAAAGTAAACCTTATGGGTCCGAGTAAGTTTTTTCCATGTAGGGTAGGGAACGGCTTAATCAGGGTCACTATTTTAATCAGTTGTTCGGAAATAGGTCCAAAAACTCCTACATTTTCCAGATTATTTCCACTTTCAATGATACGATCATAAGATCTTTCTATCGGGCGTATAATTCGATGTACAAACTCATGATTGATTACCAATTTATTTTGTCATTATGAAGATTTAAAGTACATCATCTTGAAAACCATCAGTTTCTTACCTCAATTATATTGTCCATCATCTGACACTATCATATGCAATACAAAAATATGTTTTGGAGCTTTCAATAGTACCCAACGATTAATAATGCTTCGCTGTTGAGCGACAGCTATGGCATCACTGTTGCTTTTGAGAGAGCCCCTGTTTCCCTCTCTTCTTTGTTAACCAGGGATATAGCGCACCGGTATTGTAACGTGAAGCCTGCTATCTCTTGCATTTGTTTGTTTTGAAGCGAAGCATCCCGTTTGTCATCACAGTCACTTTGGCTTACATTTGCGTGAGAGTAAATGAAATAGGTTATACACACTGCCAATCTAAGAATCAATGACAAACTAAAAGTTCGGTGGAGTACGTCTGTCTCATAACCTGCTAGTAGACGAGTTTGTGATCGTAGCAATCGACATGTTTTGGATGATTGTTTTCGAGAGCGGATGGGTAAAACGAAGGAGTGGGTTGAGGAAATTGACGTGTGCATCAAATTGTGAACTGATCTATTTCAGTTTGCCTTCGCACACATGCACGGAATCGCATTTATCCAATATTGAAAAGAATAAGAAGAGTTACAGAGTTTTGTATTCATGTAATTTGGTGTGTACCTATGTACATATATCTATTTGTATTTGATTTATGTGATTCGTTGGATCCTAGAGTCGGCGTGTCGCGTTTCGTCCTGATTCTACTGGTTTGATGTCAGCAGCTGCCCTGGCTGCTTTGATAGCCTGCAATTTCCACCGTTTTTTATCGTTTTTATTATGCTGATCGTAATCTGTCAGTACCTATATCGGTTTGCACCTCTTGATCTTGGATGATGGTGACGTCCTGGTTACCCATTTTGGAGTTAGGTGTGGTTGAGTTAACTGATGACTGATTGTAGAATTCGCTGATTTATATTTAATCAAGCTGCTGACGCTTAATTTGACAGTTTCGAACATGAGGCGTCGCGCATTGAGTTGCTTGTGGAGGAACGGATTAAATCAGCACTTACAGTTTTGTTTCAGTTAATAAATCGATCGTTTTTTGCATGGTAATGGAGTCGTTGCCTATCATGTCTTGTAGCGAAGTGCTCAGTAGATGAGTTTTTCTTGCCTTGTCATACAGTCGGCAGTCTATTAGGAAATGATCTACGGTGATTCTTGTTCCGCAGTAGGGGCACATAGTCGGATCTTCCTTTCTTGTGAGATGACCATGTGTTTGTCTGATGTGTCCGATTCTTAACCTTGTAATAACGCGGTTGAAGAGTCTTTTGTTGGCGTAAGATGTGGACCATTCAGAAGGCTTGTTTTCAATTCGTATCAGTTTGCTAGTGCTCCATATATCGCACCAGGTAGATATTACTCGAGTATTCACTAGTCCTCTGAAAAGAGTTTTGATTTCAACTGGGTTTCTTAGAGACGAACTTTCTTGCGCTAATTGATCCGCTTTTTTATTGCCATTTATGTTCATATGTGCTGGTACGGTGGTGTGGGATGTGTGGGTTGTACAGTTCCTAGAATATGAAAAATAATGTGTTCTTCTAAACGAGGAAAACAGGTCATTATTTCATGATTATTTTATGTTTTCATGTTATGAATACACCAAGGCCTTTTTTACACGGTTTATTTTCGGCGATTACTCCTGAACGGAACAACTTATAGACCTAATTCAAATTTCATTTTACGGTTTGGGCAAAGAGTAATCATATAGAAGTTTTTCAAAAACTTTTTTTTGTGTAAATACTCAATTTTTTAAAAACGGTATTTTGACCATTGCATAAAAAGCTAACACATGTAAACAAAATCAAAGCAATTTGAAATGTTCGTGCATGTGAATTTATCAACTCAATTTAGTCGTTTTCTACACGGTTTCATAGTAAAACTTTGTGTATATCACTCGCGATCCGTGTAAGTCACCCCGTGTACTTTGCTGTTCTTTTTTTTTTTTTTGACAATATATGCTGCCTTTAAACGGTTATTACTTTTTCCAGTGAAGTCAGATTGAAACAATTTTTTCTAGCTTTGTCCTCGTTGAAGATTAAAAAAATATGTCTGGAGCATATACATTTCAGTTGAGGCAGTTATTTAAGAGGTTCTCCAGACATATCAATATTCCAATTTTTTATACTAATTTGTGAGGCAAAATGTAAATTGCCGGAGGTCAAAATACGATTTTCGGTGGTTGTGGGACTCAAGTTAAATGAGATTGGCATGGAGCTCTGGGTCTAAAGACATTTTTCGGAATTTATCCACCAGTGTTATCAGGAATGATGGAATAATCGACGCATCCGCATTCTTCAACGAGAGCAGCGGAAACGATGTGACACGTTGCAACACCCCATCGGAACAGAGCATAATTGCAAGTTTTTCAAGTGAAGTTATTAAAAAGTCCAATCCCTGGGAATAGGTCGTCGTCGTTCGATTTTCAGGTTTGATTCAGAATAGATTCACTAGTTTACAAGAGAGAGGGAGAGAGAGAGAGAGAGAGAGAGAGACTTTTTCCAAAAACCAGCATAACTTTTTCATGTTTCAACCGATTTTCACCATTCAGCCCTTATTTTCGTCGTTTTGGCTTTAAACTACATATGCTATATATTTTATTTTTGTTGACGTTATTTTGGTATTAATTATATACTTGGCGCAATTTTTTTTTTTGCAATTCTCCAAAACAAATCGCTAAAAATTATATATACTAATTGATGCCGTCAAAATTATTCAAAATATCTGTGTTAATTTAATTTTGCTTCATTTAATGACAAAATATTTGAAATTGGATCACACGCGTTGGTGATAATCCTTTTTTAGTAAATGAGTTTTTATTCATTTATTATAAAAACCAACTTTTATCCATACCTCGAAAACTGTTCTACTTTTTTTAAGGCTTTTTTATATTCTGCATAAAATTTCACATTAGAAATGATGATCAGCTTCACCGAGTTCATAAATGCTGTAAACTAGTGTTATCAGTGACTTTAAACGTGTTTTTTGGTTAAGTTACGCTGATTGGCAAACTAAAGTGCCCACCTGATGATTTTTTGAATTTTTTCATTTATTTGGTTCAAATTAAAGTAAACATACTGTATAAATTAAGTTCCCCATACAAATTGATTTTTTGGTTCTTTAAGTCGAAATCTTTCCTTATAATTATTATTCCATAAGTGAAACTGAGTAGAAAAATAAGATATAAATAAGACTACAGTGTGTTAACTTTAATATGAATTAAATAAATGAGAGAAATTCAAAGAATGATGAGGCGGGCACTTTATTTTCCATATCAGTGTAGATGTGATTAATTAATGAAATTTTTTTATGTTACTCGCGTGAGCCAGTGCATGCTGTAAAAAATTGAGTTTTGCTGTGAGCCATGTTTTCAAGCGTCCTGTGAGAGTAAGTGAGACGACAACAAAACACGGCTCACAGTAAAAGTCAAAAAGACAAAATAATTATAGCAGCGTGTACAAGATCATTGCAGCTGCTATAAAATAAATAAAAATGGCGCTCTACAGAAATGTCCGATTTGGCACCCATTCAGTATTATAACTACACGCAAAAAAACCACAGTAGAAACCATCATTTCGAGGGTTAAATTAAGCGCAAATTCCACCATTTTCACCTGACTATAGATGCATTTGATTATACCATGCCTGCAATTAGATCAACCATTGATATCAATATGAGGTCTGTTAAATTTACCATAAATCCTTCAATACCATAAATGTAGTAAATTCGACCGAAATTTTATGGTAGTTTTAAAAATAGGCATAGTCTGGTAAAATAGTAGTTTTTACTAGAAGATTTTTTTCTGTGTGTATAAACTTTAATATTAGTTTATTTTCCTACTATGAGAATGCACTGAATGATATTCAATTCTCAAGGTCCAATGCGGCTTCAAAGCACTAAAAATTATTCTGATATGTTTTTACCGTTTCGAAGTTTAAGCACTTGTTATTCTGTTGAGTGCATATGTGTACCAAATTAATTTCGATTTGTGTTGACATTAATAACGAGTTTCAAAGCTTAAAAACGTATCAACGCAGTTTTCTTTTAAGATCAGATTTTAAGAATGCAGTTCATAGCTTCAGATGAATTTTGTCACACAAATCTCGACAACTTACTCAAAACGGCTTATCGGGTTTTGTGAAAACAAAAAGGTAAACAAAGACTCGAACGTAAATTTTCCGAAGCTCCCACGAATATAAACGCCACCATCAAAAAGGACAATATTAATGGTGTTAGTATGTGTGAGGTTGCTGAATGTTTCGAGAAATTGAATTTTGAATCAAGTCATAACAAAACAACGTTTTGAATAAGTTGTCGAGAAAGAGCTCATCTGAATTTATTCCGTTGAACACAAAACGGGCCGGAGTCGGTGGTGTAGTGGTAAGCGTGACTGCTACTTGGCACCCCAGTGGGCCTGGGTTCAATCCCAGTTGACGTCGGTGGTTTTTCTGAGGCGATAAAATCTGGTCATTCCCTTCCTTCGGAAGGGAATTAATGCCGTTGGTCCCGGCTAATATTCATGAGTCGATAGGTAGGGTCCAGGTGGTGGAGTCGTCTTCCTGGCGTCGGTGATTGTCACCATGTGAGGAAATAGGGCGACGGAAAATAAATAAAAAAAAACAAAACGTGTAGAAATACAAATCTTCCTTAGATTGGAGAGAACTCCCCTTTTTCCAAACTCGGTACCAAGAGCTTTTTGCAACAAAATATATGCATGCAGTCAGGTATACACGAAGTGTTCAATTCCTTCCTTTTCCATTCAATATGAGTCTCCCGTTCCTACCTACCGTTTCTCTCCGACTTCCATGCATATAAAACACTTCCCACATTCTGACAATCCACCAGTAGCAACAAACAACCGAACCAACTGATATCATTCGGCCTAAATGAATCAACCCGATCCCACCTGTTCGAACGAAACCCAACTGTTTGTCACCTTCGTCAAATTGTTCGTCTTCATCATGAGCCTGCTCGGGTTCACTCTTCATCTGCAGTCGAAGCGGCGATCGCCTCCGAAGAGCAAACGTCCAATCGAGGATGACAGCCCACTCGAGGACGTGGTCAAGCGAGTCTACTACCAAGACTCGGAGGAGTCCAGCGACAGTGGGGAGCGAATTCTCGGTGGGCTGAGATATTCCCAGATAGAAATATCCGGGATCGCACCTTTGGACGAAACGACGCCGCGTGCTTCTGGTTCGGATTCGCCATCGCCAAATGATGTCGAAATGGACGGCGTAGCCTTGGAGCAGGCTGAATCGACACTGAGCGTCTACTACGATGCCGAGAGCGAACCCGAAAGGGCCGATTCGATGTTGGAAGATGCACTGGGCGAGAACGTATTTTGGAGCATCTGTCATGAACTGCAAAACGGGCGACTGCGTGTGTGCTACAAGTGTCATATATGCTCCTCGATGTTGAATGCGGAAAAGATGCTCTTGGAACACTTTGTTCTGGAGCACGAAATGGATCTGATAGTTGTGTAAAAGTTGTAAGAGAGTGAACTTATTTTGTAAATTAGATTTAGAAAAAAAACACTGACATATTGTGTAATAAAACATTCTGATACAGTGCATAAAAGAAAAATTACGAAGTTAATTTCGGTTTAATCTTTGATTGTTCGATTGGAAACTCCGGTAATCCTTCGTTTTCGTTCGAATCGTCCCCAGGGCTGGTTTCATTCATTCATTCATTTAGTGTTACGTTCATTGCGAATTCCGCAATGTGATGTCAGGAATACAGACTTAAGTTGAAATGCGATGTAAGTTGAAATGGAGTGGTGAGTTTTCACTATCATTCCGTATCGAGTGCTGGGCCGGAGAGGAAGTGCCGGGATTTTCAGTTTAAACGCAGTGTCATTATTGATTAGTGCCCGAAAAGGAAGCTGATAGAGTGCATCATAGAAGTGCAACATAGCATTGCTAATTATCGCCATCGTAATAAATCATCGATCTCGAACCAGCTACGTCAAAACAGCAAACAAGCGGGTTGTTGTTACACCTAGTCGAGGTTGTTAACCTGTTCAAGCTGAACAATCCATTAGGTCCTAGGTAAAATTGATAGATTCTCTTCGTCGACTTTCAATTTCCTTAATAGTTAATCTATAAAACGATTTGCTGATGTTTTTGACGTATTGTCTCTTTAATTAGACTTTATGTTATCTGTGCTGTGTGTTGAAAATACTTGAACTTGTTTTTACATAGCCCGAGAAACTCGAAAAGAAAGTCGACGAAGAGAGTCTCCCAATGTTACTAAGGACCTAATGCATTGTTCAGCTTGTCTTCACGACAAGTGATCAGCTATGGTTGTGAATTTTGGCCTCGCCACAGCGTGATTGTCTGTATCTCCTCCATAGAGGGGAGAATCGAGTATAGCAAATTAGAGTGGTAGGCCTAATTGTCACCAATTTATTAGCACTTAATTTAATTTATTGGTGAAGGTATTTTTTGTAATTGTGATTGTTCATCTTGTGCATAATAATAACCTCTCCGAAGGCTAAAATTGTAGGCATTAAGCATCTTTAAACTTTAAACTTCTCCTGAAGCTCTGAGAGGTTCCCTCCTGAAATTCTGGGAAGTATGAACTTGAACTTCGAGGATGTTTGGTCCTGATTTTTTTGGGATATTTCTACTTAAACCTTTAACAATTGATCACTATACTTCTGAGAAGTTTCTGCCTGACCTTCGAATTAGATATATTTTTTCGAGGAAGTCTCTACCTGAAGCTCAGGGCTGCCCTTCTGAACTTTGTAGGATGTGCCCTAAATTCTGGGTATTATTTTTCTATACTTCTAGGAATCTAGGACTAATTTCATATACCGCTTAATTCGAGAGTTAATTTCCAAATCCAAAGTGTTTATGTATCATTTTGGTATGTTTGCGAATAGATGTACTTTAAAACAAAAATCAGAGTTCTTTGCTATTTTCTAAAGCTTATGACCTTTACTGTTGAATCAACAGTGTTGATCAAAGTCTCAGTGTGACAACCGAATGGGCTTGAGAGTTTTGGATCACAAAAGTAACAACTGTTCCAGAGAGCATAAGCACACCTTATTTTAACGGTCACTTTGAATAGAATGAAATAATTCAACAAGTTTTGGCTGCGTCCTTTTGTTGACATAGCATGAATGACATAGCATCAAAAAAGTGCTCAGTTTTGTGTTACCTATCAAAATGCGTGGTCTTACTCCGGAACAACGAAAAAGTATCGCGCACAAATGGTGCACTGTGACCGGACTCTCCTTGAGTAAATTGGCCAAGGAAGAGGGTGTAAGCGTCGGAGCGGTACGATCTGCGTTTCGAAAGTATAGAGAACAGTGTACGTTTGAAGATGCGCCGAAGAGTCAGGGAAGATCAGGGATGCCTACAAGCGAAAACCAGCGACTTCTGTTCGGGGTGTTGCGAAAAAACTAGGGACCTCGTCGAGTAACGTCATGCGTGCCAAAGAAAGACTTGGGCTAAAAACATACCGGAAGCAGAAAAAAAAACCCAAAAAGAACCCAAAACAGGCCGCGTTCGTGAAACCACGGGCCCGCAAACTCTATGATTCGTTATTGTGTAGAAATTCTGGATGTATAATAATGGACGATGTGAAACTAGATTACAAAACGCTTCCCGGACCACAATTCTATACTGTAAGCGAAGGCAAAGACAAGACAAAGAAGGTTATGGTTTGGCAGGCAATATGCGTTTGTGGTAAAACATCTAGTCCATACTTCACAACAGAGACGATGTACACTCAGAAATACGTTAAGGAATGTCTCCAGAAGCGATTATTGCCGATGATCAGGCAGCACGAAGGTCAAGCAGTGTTTTGGCCTGATTTGGCGTCATATCATTACGCAAAGGACACTTTAGAATGGTACAAAAGTCAAAATGTATGTTTCGTGCCGAAAGACATAAATCCGCCGAATTGCCCGGAGGCACGGCCAATCGAGACTTTCTGGGCTTGAACCAAAGCAAAGCTTCGAAAATTCATAAAACCAGCAGACGATATCCAAAAATTTAAAAAAGGTTGACCAAAAGTGGTCAAAATGGTGGGAAGTACCACTGTGCAGAAGCTTATGGGTCATGTTCGAGAAAAAGTTAGGAGTCTTGGCTATAATAAAATATTTTGATTAAACGAGAGTAAAAGATCATATAAAACACAAATACAAAATTAATAAAACTAAAAAAAAAAAGTTTTTTTTTGTTATTTTGAAAGTGTGCCTATACTTTCTGGAACAGTCCATAATAGTATTCAAACGAGAAAATAAAATTCACTTGTATTACTACGACCCAAGGCGCATTGGTGATCCGATTTAATCAAGCTCTTGATCAATTTCCTGCCACTTCTGCTAAGCATTAGTTTTGTTAGCTCTACGCCACTTAAACCTGTGGGGATATTCATAATAATTTTAATATGTTCGATGAACCATTTGAAATGACCATAGTTTCTTTTGTTTTTGATAGCATTAGACATATGTTTGCTTTAAATAAATTGCATTAACAGATACAACTGCAAAAATAATGATGGTTTAGTGTATTTTTACCTTGTTTGCCATTTAGTACTAACCGAAGAAATACGAGTATCAAAACAAACTCCCACTCGCCAAAATGTGGCAAGTCAGTCACTTGTTCCTGACCGGTCGATTGAAAAACTCGACAAAATTTCGTCGATCTCGACATCTGTAATAGCAGTCTTTAATAGCTGTCGATCAAAGTGTCGTTCGACTCGACCTCTATAACTGGCCCCTATATTTAAAAACAATAAATTAACGGCTCCATAAAGTTAACGTGACTGAGCCTCCCAAATAAATAAACTAGTTAAAAATATTTTTCGCTAAATAAAACATAAAGGGCGAACACGAAATTATTGCGACACCGAAAATGTCATGTGAATTTTCTTATAATGTTTAGAATCAAACCAAAATTTTAGAGTAGTTTTATACATATATTTACTTCAAAAATCAAAAGAAAAGTTAATCGATGGAGCCTTGAGTGTAAAATTGAACGCATTTTCGCTTGATGCCCTTCATCAAAGTCTTTACAGTGTCATCCGATACCAGTTTCTCAGTTTTTTTTCCATTTTCTTAATATGTCCTGCTCGTCTTTGACTGTCTTCTTGCTCTTCCGAAGTTCCCGCTTCATCATTGCCTGCTCCACCGGGCGCAGCTCCGGACAGTTTGGCGGATTCATGTCCTTTGGAACAAAATGGACAGAATTGGCCTCATGCTACTCCAGGACACTTTTAGAATAGTGGCATGATGCCAAATCTGGCCAAAATAGCGGAGCTTCGTCGTGCTGCTGCAAGAACGGCAAAAGGCGCTTCTCGAGGCACTCAGGTTTGTAGATCTCGCCATTTACTGTGCCCTTTGTCACGAAAGAGCAGATGGCATTCCAAATGAGATATTTGAAAGCGAACTTCGACATTTTCTTCTTCTTAAAATTGTCGTCCACATAGAACTTGCTCTTGCCGGTGAAAAACTCCAACCCCGGAATTTGCTTAAAATCGGCTTTTATATACGTTTCGTCGTCCATCACACAGCACCCATATTTTGTCTGCATCTTCTCGTAGAGCTTCCGTGCCCGAGATTTAGCCATCGATTGTTGCCGCTCATCGCGGTTTGGGAAGTTCTGTACCTTGTATGTATGTTGTCCAGCTCTCTTCTTTGCATTCTGGACGTAGCTCTGCGACATGCCGATCTTTTTAGCCAAATCACGGCTTGAGACGTTGGGATTTGCTTGAATCATCCGCTTCACCTTTCCCTCCGTCTTTTTGTTCTCCGGTCCCGGTTTTCTTCCAGCTCCTTTGCCGTGGTCCAACGTCAACCGCTCCTGGAACCGCTTCAACACTCAGGAGACGGTTGAATGGTGAATGTTCAACATTTTTCCCAACTGCCGGTGCGACAGGTCAGGAAATTCCAGGTGTTTGGAAAGAATTTGTTCTCTCGACTCACGTTGGTTCACCTCCATTTTCGTTGAATCAAATAACACGACTTCGAGTTCGACAGCATGTAAACAATACACATCAATGAGAAAGTGTGCAAAATTTGGTTGATTTTTACCCAATGGTAAAAAAGTTATGCCCTGTTGAATGTGTCGCAATAATTTCGTGTTCGCCCTTTACAAGCTAACCCGGAAAACCGAACTAATCGAACGACAAGAAAACTCTTAGTATGTAGACATCACGCAATGTATAGCGGATAAACAGAAAAACATTTATTGTCGGTGGAGGAAACGAATAAATAACATTTGTTTATTATAATTTGTTTAGTTTAACATAGGTTTTGTCATTATGTTTCTTTCCCTGTTTTTGCCTAAAGCTTCCTGAGTGTTTTCTACTTCCTAACTGTCTATTTTTGGTAGTGTGTGTGTCTCAATATGTTGTGCTGGCTCTCCTTTACCGACGATCCCTTTTATAAATCCCCGGCAGAACTTCTTTGTGGGCTTCTTATTGCCACTGGCGAACTATTGCGGCCTTTGAACGAAACCGGTTGCGGATATCGGTGATGTGGTGTGGATTTGCGCAACTTCCTTTTGTCTCTGGCGTTGTGCGAACGACGGCCGAAGATTGCGATTAGCCACACAACGATGGCGTGAATTGCCAGACGGGGATCGAGGGCGGCGTCTGGTCGCTTTGATGGTGGTGCGAATCCCTTCGAATCAAAACACGATTTCCGCAAGCCCGAAATTTTTTTGTCCGTGAAGGGCGGAATGAAGTGTTTGGTGGCTAATTGGTTTTGATGGTGCTGGCGGCTGCGTGGGGTCGTTAGAACGTCAGATTGAATCCCGTTCCGGAAACCTGTTCAAGAAGCCGTTGAACGGCTGTTCATAATTATGAGACACACTACGTTTTATACACACACATTTAACAATTTACCTTCTTTTCCTGACCAAATCACACGCACACGACCAGTGTTTGGAAATCTATCATGATACTGCTGAACCATCATGTGTCAGGCTGCTGATAGTTCACGAACATATGTTTGAAATGATACAATGGATCAGCTACCTACAGTGATTCAAATCCGAATTCGTACACCACCACCCCAATCATTTCTTTTTCGATATGAAGGAAAACGAGTAGATTTTATGAAACTTTATTTACATATATTTAAAGTACGAAATGTGAGTTTTAATACATATAATTCGTTTTTGAAAAAATAACTATCATTCCACTTAAAATGATTAAAGTTAGAAACATATGCCAAAATTCGGGCAAATTCAAATTCGTACAGTATTATTAATATTTACGCGACTTTGGAGATTGTAATCAATTTTAAGATTTAATACTTTGTATGGTAACTCTTGCTCGTTATAACAGCTTTTAACCGTTTTGGGATGCTGTCAACGAGTTTTTTGGTGTATTCGGGAGGAATGTTTGTCCATTCTTCCATCAAGCACTTCTTAAGATCATTTTTGTTCGAAATATGATGGTTTCTCACTTGTTTATCCAAATATTCCCATAGATTTTAAATGGGATTGATGTCAGGAGATTGGGGCGGAGTATCGATAACTTTTGAGAAATTGTAAAGTAACCACGTACGAACTTTAAGTGCTTTGTGTTTTGGGTCATTGTCGTGGTTGATCTAATCCCATTTAACAGGCACTTTGTTTCAAATTCTGCTTCAAAATTTTCAAGTAAACATTTTGATCCATAATACCATCGATAAAAACCAAATTGCCTACACCTTTAGCAGACATACACCCCCATACCATCACCCCACCTCCACCATGTTTAACCGTTGCTTTTAGATTTTTCACATTCAGCTCATCATTCGGCTTCCGCCAAACGAACCTTCGACCATCTGAGCCAAATATGTTGAATTTCGACTCATCTACGAATACAACATCTTCCCAATAAGATGTTGGGGTGTTCTCGTGCTGTTTAGCAAAGTCAAATCGAAGTTTTTTTATTTTTCTGGCTGATGAACGGTTTCTTTCTAGGCACCCTTGCATTAAAGTTGTTCCTTCTTAGCACATTACGGACTGTTTCCGGGCAAACCTTCACTTTATTTTGCTGATTAAGTTCTTTCGTGATGTTTCGCAGAAGATTTCGGATTTTCTCTAATTTTTCTGATCACAAAGCGTTCATCTTGCGGTGTCAGTTTTTTTCTGTTCACATTCCTTGGTGCATTGACGATCCTTTTCTCCTCTAAAAATCGTTTTATGATGTACTGGACGGTTGATCTTGATCTTTTCACCAAGTTTGATATTTCTTGGAGGGATTTTCCGTCTTTGTGATGCGTGATGACGAGCTCTCGCTCTACAATAGCGGTATGTTTGCCTTTCCTCGCCATTGTGGCCGTAAACTACAAACATAACGAAAATCACTATGTAAATCAGCTCCGTTCCGTACTTACAGCATGTATTTACCTAACAAAGGTCAACCAACAATGAAAACCGCTGATAAATTGGAGCACTTTACCGAAAACCACGGCTGTACGAATACGGTTTTGTGTATATTTTCAGTGTTTACAAGATAAATCAACGCGCATCCGCACATTAAAGACAATTTGACAGTTATGAAATAGTACTGATGAATGGTAAAGACCACACTATTACATAGACGCATAGCCTCGAAATAATAATATTGAAAACATGAATGAGAGAGAGTTGTTTAAATTCGCTACTAGTGTACGAATATGAAATTGAATCACTGTATGCCGAATACGAGTATTCACTTGTGTAACATCGAGTGAATAAAGCCCCCGTTTTGCCAACAAAACCATTAACTTAAATGATCTTTATCATGGAAATAGGGTATGTGTCCCTTGACTCAGCCTATTATGCAACCATCGATCACATTTTTTAGCATAACTCATAAAGTTTTTAAGCTGTAAGCGAGATTCAACTAGTTATACACTTGCGAAGATATGTGTGATAAGAAATTTGGTGGTATGTATCACGAAAAGTTACACGACTCTTTTTATAAAGTCAGAAACATTCGAGGAATATGGATTTAATGTCGGTCTATTGGCGCCAAATTGGGTTTATTCATGGATACAACTTCGTCCCATTCGATGGGCTTATTACAAAATGCAGTTTTTGTACGGTTTGTTTTTCTTGTTTTATGAATTAAACCATTGCTAGCTGTATTTGATTTACTTAATACAACATTTCACAAAAACAAACTCAAGTAAAACTGCCTCGAAACACTTAAGTGATGTACATATATGATTTATTAGCCATTCAATCATGAAAACATTATAATTTACTAAACAATGATTTTGTTCCTTTGATTTATGTTTAGATGAGCCAGTTGAATATAAACAACCGCAAATTCATGCATTTCCACTTGAAATTTTACCAATAACAACCTTATTACTACGTTATTGATAAAACAGGCCATAGTTGGGAACGTGCAAAAAAAATATGTCCCCAACATTGGGTCTACGATTTTCTTGTAAAATCATTGTTATTTTAGCTATGTGAACAGTTAGTTTGTAACGTGTAACTATTTTCTGCACATCCAGACTTCATTGCTTGCTTTATCGATATAATTAAGCCAAATTTAGATCACTTGAAGATCGTGTAGATCATCTGTTCAGCTTAACCGGTGAAATCATGATGCCCCAAAAGTTCAAGAAATAAAAAATTACGCGAAAGTGAACAACTACAAGATGATGAATATCATCTCAATTGCTTTGGATTCCATCGGTCATCCTAATAGCAACGTGATTTTCATTATTATTGCTAAATTAATGACACATTTGGTACATAGGCCGAATGAAGGAGCTAGGCTAACATTACATCCCCTTACCCTATCCAACCGATTTGGAATATTTTAGTAGTGTTGGATTCAGAAACTCAACCATTTTCTCAAAACTGTCTCATTTGATCGATGGACAGCATCCGTCTCCGGGATATCGGATTTCCGAAACCATGTTCTGAAATTGGTATAAATATCAGATTTCAATAGAAAATCAACAATAATGATACTAAAAGTTGTGGAATGAATACACAGGATTGTGTGTGATTGCCATATGACAATTTGGAGACTTGATCCTGGAACGGTTACTCAGGAGCAGGTTCCCATGGGGTCACAAATGACCAGAAAACAAGTTGTATTGAACCCTAGCAATATGGGTGTCAAAATTACTGGTTCCAGAAGAAAGTTTGCCATATTTATTAGACCATCCGGTCACTTGGCTTTGGAGTGGCCAGTTCAGAGAAGTTTCCCATGGGGTCACAAATGGCCAGAAAATGATTTGATTTGAATCCTAGCAATATGGGTGTCAAAATTCTTCGAATCGCTCCAGAAGAAAGTTTGTTATAATTTTTAGACCATTCGGTCACTTGGCTTTGGAAAATAATAAAAGAAAACTGTGCCAGTATCAAGTCATATGACAATCAGGCACATTCTTATGTATTCTATGCATTACTTTTACACGCAGCGAAAAGTTTTTGCAGTAGAGTTATTAGTACGAGACACTGAAGAAGTCTGCATATTGTAGACAAAATACGCGTATCTGTCAAGATAAGCAAAGGTAGTTGGAATTAAATGGAAAATGCTAATTTTTCTTATAATTTCTAGTAACAGGTATTCCACTAAACAGCTCAAACCCTCTAGGATACACTATTTATTTTTAAAACTTTGATTTTGAAGATTCATACCTGTCACACCCCTCAAGCCTTTATTCCGTAAATGCATTTCGTTTGCTCGGTCATAAATGGCGTAGGTATTAATTATTCTATTTCCTTCCGTTCGATTTCAATATTTCTTTAATTTATATAAATAAAAATGAGTTGGGGTTTCCTTTGTCACGATTTAACTCGCGAGCGGTTGGACCGATCGGCGTGAAATTTTGTATGCAGAGATTTTTGGGGCCGGAAAATAATCTTATGATGATTTAAGACCCCTCCCGTCACTGGAAAGGGGGGCTCCCATACAAATGAAACACAAATTTCTACACAACTCAAGAACTAATCAAGCAAAAGAAACCAAATTTAGCCTGTGTGAGTTTTTGAAAGCAAAAAAGATTTGTATGGTAGCTTGAGAACCCTCCCCGTCATAAAAGGGGGGGGCTCCCATACAAATAAAACACAATATTCTGCATAACTCGGGAACTAATCAAGCAAACGGAACGAAATTTAGCATGTGGTGGTTTTTTAAGACAAAAAATGTTTCTATGTTGGTTTGTGACCCCATCCCATCCTAAGGGGGGGGGGGGGCTTCGATACAAATGAAATAAACTATTCTGCATGATTCGAGAACTAATCAAGCAAATGGAACCAAATTTAGTATGTGGTGGTTTTTGAAGGCAAGAAATGTTTTTATGGTAATTTAAGACCTCTCCTCACTCTGAAAAGGGGGGATACCATACATACGAAACACAAATTTTAACCAAACATTAGAACTATCCCTACCGCTATGCAAATTTGTATGCAGGGGTTTTTGGGTCCGGGAAAGGATCTTATTTTAGTTCGACACCCCTCCCGCCTTTAGAAAGGGGGGCTCCCATGCAAATGAAAAACTATTTTCTGCATAACTCAAGAACTAATCAAACAAATGGAACCAAATATGGCATGTGGAGGTTTTGTAGGCAAGAAATGTTTCTACGGTGGTTTGAGACCCCAAGCAAAAGAAACCAAATTTAACATGTGTGAGGTTTTAAAGGCAAGAAAGGTTTCTATGATGGTTTCAGATTCCTCTTCGCCCTCTGCGCCCCCTCCTATACAAATGAAATACAATATTCTGTATAACTCGAGAACTAATCAAGCAAATTGAACTAAATCTGGATGTGGAGGTTTTTGTAGATGAATACTGTTTCAATGCTAATTTGAGACCCCCCTTTTCAAATGAAACACAAATTTATGCATAACTCGAGAACTAATCCAGCAAATGGAACCAAATTTGGCATATGGAGGTTTTTGAAGGAGAGAAATGTATTTATGGTCATTGAGACTCTTCAGCCTTCTGAGGGGGGGGGGGGTCTCTCAAACAAATGAAACACAAATTTCTGCAAAACTCGAGAACTAATAAAGCAAATGGAATCAAATTTGGCATGTGGAATTTTTTGCAGGAGAGACATATTTCTATGGTGGTTTAAGACCCCTTTGCCCTCTGAAAGGGGGAGAGGGCTCTCATACAAATGAAACGCAATTTTCTGAATAACTCGAGAACTATTCAAGTAAATGAAACCACATGTGGGGGTTATTGGAAACAGGATTTTTATTTATATTAAAATGGATTTCTGTCCGACTGTCTGTTTGACCGATCGGAGTGAAAATATGTATTCAGGTATTTTTGGGGCTGGGGAAGGTTCTTATGATTGTTTGAGACCGCTTCCTCCTTCCGGCTCGCATGCAAATGAAACACAAATTTCTGCATAGCTTGAGAACTAATCAAGCAAATGGAATCAAAAATGGTATGCGGGGTTTTTTGTATGCAAGAAATGTTTCTATGGTGAATTCAAACACAAATTTCAACCAATCCTGAGAATTATCCAGGTAACTAAGCCACAAACTGTGTATTGTCTGGGTAAGAAGAATGTTCTGATAGAAGTTTGAACTCCTTATTACTCAAAAAAAACTCATTAAAAAAAAAGCGTCAGTTCTATGTTATGTTCATTCATTTAGTTGCAGGCGTAGCAACGCTTGCACCGGGATCAGCTAGTATTTCAATATAAATTTTCAATTTCTTACCAAGGAAGCTATTCACGGATTGCTCAGAAAGTTTAAAACTTATCAATAAATCGACTAGCGCGTCGTTAACTCCCTCGACCTCCTCAAATAATATATCGTCTGGTGAGTCGATTTTGCTTTTCGAATAAAGCGTAGAAATTGAGGCTACAAAACTGGCACATCGGCAAACATTTAAAACATACATATTCACTGACAACTGCAAGACTATATTTGTTACGGTTTATTTTTAATCTACATTTTTTTTTAATTGATTGACATTATTTTTGAACACAAAAACTTATTGCAAATGCAATTAACGGTTATGTGACTATGATGAGAGATGAATCAGATCTCGGCTGTAAATTTCGATAAGTCTGGGGGATCTAACCAAAGTCAACACTCGATACAAAATTTACAAAAAAAAAACAGTATGGATAAAATCTAAGAAGGGGGAAAGGGACGTCTAAGATTTTCAAAAAAGTGGGTCTACGTGGTTTATGAACAGGCCTTTATAAAAGAACAAAATAAAACATAGCTTCTTCATACTCACACAAAGAAATCACTCTGTTTTGAATAAATCGTAATATCGTGTTGCGATTTACTACAAGGCTCATATTTGTTTCAATTCATAGAAAAGTTCCGAATAAATTCAAAATTTAATTGTAATCAAACCAATAAAGTTATTTAAAGAAATTACTGCTGTTCGATATTAATTCAAATGATATTTTATCACCTTAAGATATCACTCTGTTTTGAATTAACAAACATTAAAAAACAACGACATAAATATAAATATGTAAAGATAAAAATATAAATAAACAAATATAAATAGATATCAATAGTTGTATCAATAAAACACGACGTTAAATTATATAAAGCATGAAGTTTTGTTTCAACTCAATGGTTTTGTTGAATCAGTTCATCCGTTTTATTGGTCTATATATGAACCAAAATTTTATTTGAAATTATTCCTATTTTGGTTGATATAACTACGTACTATTTTGTGTGCTGATCTTCAAAATGATCATCACGGTCCTGGTGGTCCAGGCTATCACTTTCGGGAGCTCTACGTCTGAATCTGGTAGGGCCAGGACAACTGAGGACAATTTTGAACCTCAGTTTTTAGTATCGGCAGTTCAAAATTCGAGGTTTTGCATTAAGATATCAATAAACTACATGCCGTGGACCTACCGTCCGTTAGAGCTCAAAAAACATTTTTCATATTTTTATGTGTACTGTTACAGTTTACAATTCATGATTTGTCATCAAGCAGTGAGAAAAGAAAGAAATTCCTTCTTATACGGTACATAGAGTTGAAACTTTCTCTGCGAAGAAAAATCTGCATAGAATTAAGCTGCCGGAAACATTTCATGCATCGAGCATATTTCTGAATGTAATTCCGAATAGTGCAGAAAAGCTTTACAGCTATATAGATTCAAATTTGCAAACACAAACAGATTTCGATTGAAACATTTTTTTTTCTTCCGTTCACCAAAGGCAGCAGCCGCTGAACCAACGTGTTCACGTTCATTTACATTAGCTGAATATGAACCAATCAGTATACGCAACAGTATTGACAAAACAGTTTCATGAAGACAAACTGATCCGATACATACCGAAAACGGAATATAGAAGAACACAAATGATAATAAGTGAGAACATTCAGCAGCAGAATTTACTTTGACCATGCATTTGTCACTGGAGACTAGCGAAAAAAATTCTTCTTGTCCCCTTTTGTGCGATGATTCGTAGATATAGGAATAGACAAGTCTCACATGAGTAAATGATTCATTTCGTATCATTCAGGAACAAAAGGCATGTGAACCATTCGGTGATATACGAAATGGGCAAACACTGCACACGACTTATCACCGTACAAACCAAGAATCTCTTTCCTAGTCTGGGAAAGGTACAAGAAACATAATAAAAACACTAAAATCCTTCAAGTCGTTCAACGTACCACCACAATTCCGATTCGCAAATCAAACAAAAAACAAATTCCACTACCGTTTGACTCCACGGTTCAGGACAATATGTTCTAATGTAGTTCCGTGAATCCTCAGATAGGTCTTGTGCATGCATGTTGAAAGTGGGTATAGAATTGTTTGCGTTTGTAACCGATTATTGGTGAACATTTATTCAAAGACAAGGGTAAACGACGTTGATGAATAAATAAAATAACTTACATGAATAATAATATAAGCTACTATGCACAAATATTTCATTTAGCTGCAGAATATTTCTGCCAATTGAATGAAATTGTATAATACAAGCTTCCAACTTGCTACAGCCACTAGTTCAGAGATGATGGCATTTACTACGTACTGGCATTATTGGCGAAGCTACTAGACGACTGATTCCATCACGACAGATTATTTAAGTATTACCATACCATATTACTAACTCTAAGACCAGTAGGTCCCGAACGAATATGATTTTTTTCTGTACAGCAAGGGGCTGGCTTCGCACCAAGGGGTTCTACAACAGTGATCCAATTTCAAAGCGCTTATTGATTGTTGCTTATTGATTGTTGGTTTTACTGACAAGTTTTGTGTGTGTACTAGAATTAATTTTGTTTTGCTTGCTTTGTATTTCTTCTATTCATGTTGATTTATGTAGTTTACGATTTAGAAATAGGGGTTTTTTAAGCCACATGGCTTTTCCCCATTACATTCCAATAAGATGTTAAGTCAGTTGAAATTATATCAATAAATAAATAAACAACCATCGTGGAACAATTCGGTCATCGGCAATAACAATATTAGGCGAATAAAAAATCCTATTTTTGAACGGCAACAGTGCCAGTTCCAATCATCATGTGGATGAGAAACCAGTTGAACGAAAATATACCTTCAGAATAAATACCCATTTGTTTGATGTTTTGATCAACCGTGTATGTCGTTTAATTCTTGAGTTATGAATACTTGAATGCGTCCAAATTTACTTTGAATCGGGCTTTAACATGTGGATAAGAAACTAGTTTTTAAGCGAAAATAAAACATCAGTGCCTCACCAAACTGATTCATTGTTTACCTTCAGTAGTGTACTAAAATTTGTTCAGCAACAACTGTGATACGACCACATTTTAATAAAACATCGCACAATGTCGTTCAAACACGAAAACCAATATAAACTTCGAGAATCATTGACAAAAGGCAATCAATCAGTCATGTTACACACATTCTCCCACGTCCCCCACGTTCACAATCCCAACGATTAGATCGCAAATTTCACATCACCCACCTCAATCACGTCCCAATCACTCGCAACCAATAATCCAATATTGATCTTTCCCTGTTCCGGCGTTTGTTTGCCCGTCGAATCCAGCCTCGGCGGTGCGTTGGATTACGCAGCAAATCCCAGCCAGATTACCGCACGTTACGCTAACAGTGACAAATCGTTTGGAAATAAATCCCTGATCATCCTCAATTCCCGTTCGCTTGCGTGCGCTAACAATGGGCCTTCGTTTCGCCTGCCGAGAATCACTCTAAACCCACCACCGCCATCATCACTTACACTCTTCAGGCCATGATAATGAACTGCTGATGATGCCAACGGTCGGTCCTAGCTGGTGATGGAAGAGCGATTAATTCTTCTCCCACTTTGGGGTTTGGCTCACCCACACACCGCACGCAACTTGAATGAACGATACTTGTTTGCCATCAATTAGATCAAATTTGTCTAACCGCTTGAAAAGGGTGTAAAGTTTTTCACGGAGCTATTCTTGATTTGATGGGGGGGTAACAAACGGCCACATTCCTTCATCCCTCTCGATTGCCATCGACGATTGATTGCCTACCCCCCCTCCTTAACGCTTGTTGTTAACGATGTGGAAATATTTGATGTTCGGTGATCAACACAAATCACGCCGGGAAATCAGTGCATTGGTGCTGCCTGATGGAGACATCACATTGTTGGTTTTCCTTCCACAATCTGCTCCACCCGGCGTAGATGGTGAGCGTATAATTGATGTCATTGTTTGTCACTCAAACCTAATAGACAAGTACCTGTCAAACGAAGCCTCTTCCCGGAATAAGTGAGTATACACTGAGATGATGGTTCAACCGCCCTACGACAGAAATTTTCGACCACCTCCCACCGCCTACTGTAGGAAGGGGTCCCATTCAAATTCATTGTAATCTATACTGTTCACCGCTTACTACGGCTTTGCTTAATCGTTTCACGAATGGAACTCATTCATACAAAAGCGACAGAAGAAAAAAAGATACGCCAGGATGATTAAAGGCTCGCTTTGCTTGTTAAGCCTTAAAGAAGATACTCATTGAAATGGAAAGCATGGCATGTCCTCTCACTTGGCAGGTGAATTACGGAAAACTCAACAGGTTGACATCGATTCGGTGTCGTTCTAAATTCTACCGTGGAAGCCATTCCCCAAAAAAGGAAGCCGAAGATCCTTCTTTTTATTTACGTTAAATCCGATGGAAGAATAATAGGCAGAAGAAAGCCCACAACGTGTACACCTACAACATCATCATCATCATCATCATCAGTTGTCTATTGATTTTGTCTTTTCCAGTTTCTTCTTTGTGACACAGTTGGAGATTTATGGCAAAAGGCTACCTGTTGTGATAATTTAATGGTGCCAATCAGGTGGAAAGTGGAGTGTATTATGGAGTTTATTTGGTTTTGTTTTGATTGAGAATGAGTAAAAATAATTGATAGGTTCTATTTCCACACGCTGTGTTCAGTTGGTGAAAAATTAGATGCCTTTAAGATTTAAAGGTAAATTTAAAAACGAAAGGCTGAGTTATGTCAGTGTCATAACTGCAAAGTTGACGTAGGACTGCTTGTTGATGTGAAGAAATTGTTGTCATCGAATTAATAAATTTCTACTATGTTTTATTCAGTCTAGAGAGTCATGAAACCCTCCCAAGTAACATTGCCAAAACCATCCAGCATTATGTAGTTTTATAAAAGTTTTTTGAACGCCACTGGAAACCAATTTGGTCTTATTATGGTACCAAGAGGTGCCAATAGGTTTCATGTTTTAGTCAGGTTTACGAGAATCTACACGGTTTCTTTACAACAATCTTAAAAACTTGTCTTCTTAAATTAATTTTACTCCTATCAAAGGTTTTATTTTGACTTTCTTAACTCGTAAAATGCTGATTTGAAATGCCGTTTAAGGACTCATCCATATTGTCTTATTATGGCCAGCTGAAAAAACATTTTAAAACCAGTTTGCCTCCAGTAAATGCATTAAACGGCAAATTGGCATTGAAGAAAGTCACTGAATGACCAAATAGTGTTATAGTAGCCATTGTGAAGATAAATTGGCTTTTTGGAAAAACTGTGATTTCTTCCAATATTGAAATAGAAGAATTCAATGGTTTTGGAAAAATAAATACACCAATTATTGAAAGTAATTCCAATAAACTGTAGATCGGAGACAAATTTTGGAATTCTTTGAATAATTCAAATAATATTTGAATATCATCGTTTTTTAGGAAATTTATGATGAATTTATCAGATATATTTTATACAACTCGCATAATTTCCGAGGCGCATTAATTTTTAGATATTATCGTGCCAATATTCACCATAAAATTAAATGCGCATATGACTTGAAGCGTGATTCGTTTTATAAAACTGAGTTTGTCTTGGATATTTTGCTATAAAAAAAATTTCCCGCATCACTAGAACTTTTTTTTTAGATATTATTTACTGTTAAATGAATCAGATGAGTAGAGAATCTAACAAAGCAAAACAATGAAAACCAACCACGATATCACCGTGAAGTTTGACAGCTGTGGCTATTTGGTCCTGCTGGTTTTCAAGGCAGCCAATAGGTTTTATGAAGGTTCTCAAGTGATCATAACCAGACATTTACACCGTCTTCAACTCGAGATTGTTCAGACTGTACATTGAACATAGAGCAAATTACAGAGAACAAGTTAACCTGACACTCAGTGGACCAGTTTTGAAATTTTCGTTTTGAAAATCGAACCCTCACTTAATGGAAATCGCTTGAACGTCGGGTGATACCGCTAATCACTTTACCACGAAGATAACGTCCCAGTAACAATTTTACTTTTATTCCAGCCGTATAGCACTCCTTCCGGCTTTGTCGATAAAACTACATACAAAACTGTTTTGTCCATCAACACCTCCTCTATGCATCTTTAAAGCCAAAATGTGTACAAAGTGGCTCACTCTCCACCCTATAGACGGTTGTGAAAATAAATTAGTAAAACCTTTGCAAGACCACACAAATTTTGAAAATGTTCAAGTGAAAAATGTTATGACCATTTGAGAACCTTCATAAAACCTATTGGCTGCCATCAAAACCAGCATAAGACCAAATGGCCACACCTGTCAAACTTCACGGTGATATCGTGGTTGGTGTTTGTTGTTCTGCTTTATTCGATTCTCTGCTCTTCTGATTCATTTAACAGTGAATAATATCTTGCGGAAAATTTTGTTTGATAGCAATAAATCCGAAACAAGTTGAGTTTTTTGTTGCATTTATCCAAATCATATTCGCATTTAATTTTATGGCACGATACGAGCCGAAAAATAGTGCGGCTCGTAAATTATGCGAGTTTAAAACAGCAAAAACATTGTTAAATGAAACAAATATATTCGATAAATTAATCATGAAATTCCTGAAAATTGTTGAAATTCAATAAGGTTATTTAAAAGAATGTCGAAATTGTTCTTTGATCTACAGTTCATTTGGATTACATTTAAAATTTGGTGTATTTCCACATTTCAATGGTTTCTTATATTTCAATATGGCGATAGGAAGAAATCACAGTTTTTTTTAAGAAGCCAATTTATCTCCGCAATGGCTGCTATAAAACTATTTGGTCATTCGGGGACTTGGCTTTTTTTGCCTTTTAATGCATTTACTGGAGGCGAAATGGTTTAAAAATGCTTTTTCAACTGACCATAATAAGATAATTTGAATGAGTCCTAAAACGGCATTTCGGAACAGCATTTTACGAGTTCATAAAGTCAAAAAAAAAACCTTTGAAAGAAGTTAAAGGAATTTTAGAAGACAAGGTTTTAAGATCGTTGTAACGAAGCTGTGTAGTTTCTCATAAACTTGTTTAAAATTTGAAACCTTTTGGCACCTCTTACTGCCATAATAAAATCAAATTGATTTCTAGTGGCTCACATAAAACTATAATAAAACTTAATAGAACTAGATGGTGTTGGCAATGTAACTTAGGGTGGACGATAGATTTGGCCATTTTCTCCGGGACGTGGCTTTTTAAGCAACGCCATGTTGAAGCGATGTGTGGCAATGAAAATTTCGATGAGCTTAAGAGAAATTTCAATCAAACATACTTTTTAGTTGGCAAATTGATTAGGTCGTCCTAGAAAGGACGAATTTTAATGGCTGGTGGAACATAGTTTGCCATTGAAATTTACTTCTTGGTCTTATTGGGCTGCAGGACGTTTGGCAGGATACTACTCTGTGAAATGGTCACACTGAAGAAAAGTTTGTTCAGCTCCTCGTTGTTGCGGATGGCCAGCTGCAGGTGACGAGGGATGATTCTTGTCTTCTTGTTTTCAAGGGCAGCGTTTTCTACCAACGTGCTCGGCGAACACGTCTGTCGCTTACGGATGCACAGCGAGAACTGATGGTTGCTCGGTCGTCCCCAGATGTTTCATACCACTACTGCGGTAACTGTGGCAGTATGAACCAATCAGAGTGAACCGCAAATATGATGTCATTTTCGACCAATAGTTTTGTTCGTTCAGACATTTTTTTAAGTACTTTTTAATTAGTTTAAACAATTTTACTGAATTAAGTTAGCAACATGAGTTCAGCTTTGATGTTCTAACTTTCGAATGAAATGCTTATCGTACAATTTCTGCGAGCCTGAGAGGAGATATTATCGTTTAAAATCTCCAAACCTGTGTAACATTTTCGATTTCAGAAATTTTAGAACAGCGCCCGTATGCAGGAATAAAAATGACAGACGTAAGTCCTACGTCTAAATCTGTGGCATTTAGACCACCATTTCTTATATATTATTCATCAGCTGTTTAAAAAGAAAGCACTCTGTCATATTACAAACTGTTTAAAAATCCTATCCTTGAAAAAACCTCACATAAAGGAATTCACATATTCTCTGCAATCAAAGCAAAATCCAGCAGTAATAAGCTTCACTGATATAGTCTTTCTTTGTTTCCCCCCATACGCGGAGTAACGATCTATGATGATGTTGTTTGAGAAGGAAATAATAATCACCATGAGGCTCTAGGAGTAGACAGTACTTTTTTTTGCTAGAACAAAGTTGTTAAGAGAAAGTATTGATAGTTCCGTCAGCGCACGGCAGGCTGTCAAAATTGAATAGAAGTAGTTTTTTGAAATTGAGCGGAGGGTATTGTGAGGTAGTATTTTTAAAACGAGCGGGAGATGGTTTCTCTCCCATGTAGGGGATTTGTGAGTGTGAATAGACAGTTCGTTAGAACCATTTAAGCTACCGGTAGTATATGAGCACGATCAAGCGCACATTCTTTTGCCAATCAAGGTGGTGGATTCGCCTTGATCCTGCCTTGACCTACTCCGCATGGAGATGCTTGGCAAAAGATTGTGTGCTTGTTTTCGAAATACTACCTCACAATGCCCTTAAACTTGAGTGATATCAGACGTTGCGAATCAAAAACAAACCCAAAAAAAGGAGAGATTTCCTCTTCAATGCGCGCATCAAAAACAGAGTGCACACAATATATCGCTAGACAACTATCACAAGCCACAGTGGTACATGAGCGTCTTCCAAACGTCTATTTTTGCCTGTTGAAGTGGTCGACTTAGTCCGTGCTTCAACCTACCCCGCAGTGGGATGTTAGGCAAAAATTGACGTCTTTGGTTCGAGTACCAGTGTACACATGGCCTTTTCGCTCAATTTCCTAAATAAAAACATCTGTTCTATTTCCAACCTGCCGCATACTGACGGAACTTTCAACACTTTCTCTTCATATCTTTCATTCTAGCCACAAAACATTAATGTTCACTCTTGGTGCCTCATGGTGATAAGCGAACATCTCCTTCTAGATCATAATCGTTACTCCACGCACGGAGAACATAACATAACATAACATAACAATGTTTATTAATATATAATTCTGGCTGAACCTAGTGCGAGCACTGTTACGTTTGCAGCTAAATAAATTAAAATTTCATAGATCTGGCACGTTTATGGTTGTTTTTCTTTAAAAAAAAAATTCTTGACCAACGCCCAGTATCGACCTTAAAAGTAAAGAAGTAACGGAATTTTGTTCAATATTACCTAGCGGAAAAGACAATTGATCTGTATGTCATCTTCACTTACGGATTAATCGAGCGGAACATTTTTCCAAAAGTAAAAGTGACAGCTCTCATTAGTTTGCGTGGAAACCTTACAAATTCTATTTTATTTTTTTGTTCTCTGCAGGTGGATACTGCTGCAGAAATTTCTTTTCGATTCTTTACGTTTCCGTTTCAGTAAACGAAATTTAACATGGGTTTGCGATAGACAAAGAAATTTCTTCCGAACAAGATACCGGAAGCAAACCGGAACCTTAAGCAGAGGTTCAAACTGCTATCATAACATGCTTTTTACCCGAGAAATCCACGTTTTGTGTATTAGTAGCCTGAGTAATTCTCATGTTTGGTTGAAATTTGTATTTCATTTGTATAGGAGCTCAAACCACCATGCAATCATTGCCTTCAAAACACCCCACTTGCAATTTTTTTTTGCATTTAGTTGAAATTTCTATTTTGTGTATATGAGAGCCCCTCCGACCTCTCTTAGGGAAGAAGGATCTCGAACTAGCTTAGAAACATTTCTTGATTTAACAACCCTAAACGCAATATGCCATATTTGGTTCCATTTGCTTGATTCTGTTTCAGTTGCTTAAGTAACCCACTTTCCAGAGGAGGGAGGGTTCTTTACCACCTCTATGGTGGAATTAATACTGCCTAAAAAATCCCCCATCTACCAAATTTGATTCCATTTGTTTGGTTTGTTCTCGAGTGATACAGAAATTTGCATGAGAGCCCCCCCCCCCCCTGAAAAGAAGGAGAAAACCACCATTAAAAGAAACATTGCCTCCAAAATCTACCACATGCCAAATTTGTTTCCATTTGCTTGTTTAGTTCTCGAGTTATGCATAAATTTCCGTTTCATTTGTATGTGAGCCCCCCTTCTAGAGAAGGGAGGAGTCTCAAATGTTATAGAATCATTTCTTGCCTCCAAACACTTCCATAAAACAAATATGTTTTGATATGTTTAATTAGTTCTTGAGTTATGCAGATATTTTTATTCCATTTGTATGAGAGACCCTCTTTCCAATCCTATGAACAAATACGATCACAACACACTTTGAGTGGGAATCGATTAACTTTAAAACGTCTTACATATAGCACTCTGATATTTCTTAATTTCAAATTTTTATACTGGTTGAATAAATAAAAATGAATTTTTATTTAAGCAAAAACTACACAGCAAAAGCAAAATACGTCAACTTCAAAGCACGGCTTGCTGCGATCTTGCTTGATTAGTTCTCGAGTTGTACATAAATGTCTGTGTCATTTGTATGAGAGAGCCTCCTTCCAGAGAGGAGAGGGGTTTCAAACCATCATAAGAACCTTTTCCGGCCCCAAAAATCCCTGCATACAAATTTTCACGCCGATCGGTTCATGGTCTTTCTCATTTATAGGAGTTCTTCTTTTAGAGAGGGAAGAGGTCTCAAATCATCATAGAAACGTTTGTTGCCTTCAAAAACCTCTATATGCCCAATTTTGTTCCATTTGCTTGATTAGTTCTCGAGTTATTCAGAAATTTGTGTTCCATTTGTATGGAAGCACCCTCTTCCAGAAAAGTGAGCGGTCTTTTACTATCACAAGAACTTTTCCCGTCACCAAAAATCCCTCCATATAAAATTCACGCCAATCGGCTCAGTAGTTTTCGAGTCTTTAAGGTTCAGATAGACAGAAATTCATTTTTATATACCGCGAATTCAGGTGAAATTGATCGCTTTTGCCGATTTTTTTTTTGAATACCTTTCGGTAGAAGAACATTTTAGTAGGCAATTTAATTTTTAAATGAGTACTGTCGTATATACTAGACAATAATAGTTTATACACGTATGAAAGAATACTTTTAAAGCACAACTAGTTTATTTCATTATAGTACAAATATTCTATTTGGAGTGAAATTGATCACTTAGAAATCAAGACGACATTATGGATAAACTATGTTCTTTTGAGTGATCTTAATTTATTTTCCGTCGGTCTATTTTCGGTCCAAGTCCAAACACCAACACTAAAGAGATGACTTCACCTGGATCCTACAGATTGAATTCCTCAACAGATGGGCCGGGACTAACGGCTTTACACGTGATCAAAATCCCTACGGTGCCGACTAAAATTGATTCAAGACCCTTTGAGGTGGAAAACAATTGCGCTTACCACTGCGCTATCGGTAAAATTTGATCTATTTTCAAATTAAAATTTGAAACGTTATTAAACTAAGACGTTTTACTCAAGAGTTCTAACTTGTCTTGGTGGTTGATGATAAAAAGTGTTTTGTTTTTTTCTTCAATAATTGAATTAGGCTCATTTTGCTGCAATTTTTAGTTCAATGTTCAATGAAAAGTCAGATAATATAGACTATTCCAGAAAGTGTAAGCACACTTTCAAAACAACAAAAAAATATGTTTTTTTTTAGTTTTAATAATTTTATTTGGCAAATCATATTTGTATTTGTGTTTTATATGATATGTTACTCTCGTTTAATCAAAATATTTAAGCATAGCCAAGACTCCTAACTTTTCCTCAAACCTGACCCATTAGCTCCTGCACAGTGGTACTTCCCACCATTTTAACCACTTTTGGCCAATCTTTTTTAAATTTTTGGATGTCGTCCGCTGGTTTTATGAATTTTTGAAGCTTTGCTTTGGTTGAAGTTCAAAAAGTCTCGATTGGTCGTGCCTCCGGGCAGTTCGGCGGATTCATGTCTTTCGGCACGAAACATACATTTTGACTTTTGTACCATTCTAAAGTGTCCTTTCCGTAATGACATGACGTCAAATCAGGCCAAAACACTACTTGACCTTCGTGCTGCCTGATCATCGGCAATAATCGCTTCTGGCGACATTCTTAACGTATTTCTGAGTGTTCATCGTCTCCGTTGTGACGTACGGACTAGATGTTCTACCACACTCACATATTGCCTGCCAAACCATAACCTTCTTACCAAATTTTTCGGTAAAAAATGCCTTCTCCGTTTCGGGGAAGTTTTTGTGTATCTTTTGTATGGGAGCTCTACCCTTCCAGAGAGGAGAGCTCCCACTCTACCATAGACAAAAACATCCACATGCTAAATTTGATTCCATTTGCTTGATTAGTTCTCGAGTTATGCATAATTTTGTGTTTCATTTGCTTGGGAGTCTTTCCCTCCTTTCTTTAGTCCTAGAGATTTCTCTTTTTCAAAAACTTCCACATGGCAAATTTGGTCGCATTTGTTGATTAGATATCGAGTTATGCAGATTTTTTTATTTCATTTATATGAGACCCCCTCCCCCCCCCCCTCCCTCCTCCCAATGCACTGTGGTCTAGATCACGAATTTACGAGGAAACATGCTCCCAGCGCCTAAACTTTTATTATTTGCAAATAACTTTTTTATTTGCAGAAATAGACATTTACATTCTTGGGCAAAGTTGTAGCGCAAAAAAAAATTCATGGATTTTTCATACATAAATTTTTTTGTAGCTTAAAAATTGACCGATTTAGAGCAATTTTCCCTCATCAACTTAGGGTGTACCATAAAAAATGTTTATTTTTGCCCTAACTTTAATATTTCAATTCCCACCGTACAGTTTTTATCTAACAAGTTTTATAACTTTTAAAGACGCCTACTTTGGTATACAAACTTTGCCGCTAGCTTCAACTAGTCTATAGTTATTGAAGTTTTTCTATAAATAATACACCCTTTTCAAATGTTGATTTTTATGATTGGGACAAACACAAAAAAAATTAAAGACGTAATTTGAAAGAACAATTTATATTGTTTAACATATGTGAAAACTAAAGACATGTTATTTCTGTGTCTTGAGAAAATTACATTTGAATTTGGGATGGTTTTAGAAGAAAAACTTCAATAACTAATGATTGGTTTAAGCTACTGGCAAAATTAATACATCAAAATACGCGCCTTTATATGTTCTACAACTCGTTAAAACAAAATTGTACGATGCAAATTGAAATAAAAAAGGTAGGACAGAAAAACTTTTTTTTATGGTACACCCTAAGTTGACGAGGGAAAAGTTGCTATAAATCGGTCAATTTTTAACCTTAAAAAAAAGGTCCATAGTGCAATGAGGTAGGGAAGGAGTATCGAACAAACATTAGAATCTTCTCCTGCCCCAAAAACTCCTTCATACAAGTTTTCATAACAGTAGGGATAATTCTCATGTTTGGTTTAAATTTGTGTTTCATTTGTATGAGAGCAAACCCCCCCCCCCCCCCCCCACACACCACTACTGCCATCTGTTCAGCATTGTCATCCATCACAGTGTGCTCAACAGATGGCGTTATTTTTTTTTTAATGACGATGATTTGTAGTGCAAAATGTTCGATGTGTTACGCCTGTTTGTCTGTGATATAAATGTTAATAAATTAACATAGATGGATTAATATAAAAATATGAACATTTTCATTAAAAAACTCACGTTGTTACGGTCTTTGATGATAATTATTGATGCTGCTGATCGAAAAATATGCAGAAAAAATTCAAAACTACCAATTTTCAAACGACTTTTTTTCCTAAAGGGGAAAAAGGGGCAAACAATTTTGCAAAGATCTTGTAGGTGGAAGTTTGTTCTTTCAGTTCACGTACTCTGTGTTTGCAAGTATTTGCAAATAAAGGAATAAGATACCTTGCAAAACTAGCAACTATCTTGTATCTTTAAAATGTGCGTCATTTTATACCCTAAAAGACATCTCTGCAGAATGAATTCATATAGAAATAAAAAAGTTACAGCAAGAAAAACTGTTTTTTAAGCCCCACCCTAAGGAAAGTTAGAAAAACTGTAATAAAACAATACGTAGATGAGATAGAAGTTAAATTTTCATCAAAGTTTCATTAAATTAAAATAGCTACAATTGTGTAGAAGCAAAAACTCCTCTAAATCATAAGAATAAAAAGTTGAAATTTTTATAATGAACATGAAAGGACCACCCTAATCACCGCCCAAACCAAAAGATAGATCTTATTTTTTAAATTAAATCTCCCGAAGACATCATCTGTCTAAAGTTAATGGTTTTCGAGTTATCGATTTTTGTCGCGAAATTTGTCCATTCGTACCATAGTGCGATGTAGGCAAGTTAATTCAAGTGCAGAAGTTTGGACGAAAAAGCTGGTATTGCAAGCAATCAAGCACGTAAACTATTTTTTACACTATGCTTTTTTACACTATGCGGAACACTATTGATGTGAGCATCTGCAGAAGAGGTAGCTGCCTGTATATCAAAAGCCTAGTAACCTTCCACTGAATTGGCTACAACTCTCAGTTGGCTCATGGAAAAGGTTATAGATTTCGTTGAGAAAGGCATCAATTCACCGAATTTGCCAAGTTTCGGCCCATTGAACGCTTTTGGGCAATTGTGAAGAGGATCTCCAAAAAAGACTGGTAAAGCAGCCGAGAATATGCAGGAGTTTATACAAACTTGGGGTAAGTCGTCCAAAACATGTGATGAAATACTTTTCCGGAACTTGATGAAAAGTAGTCGATCAAAAATTCGCAAATTCGTGAAAGAATGACATAAATTTCATCGGGTCTTTACAATGTTTAAATTCAATCCCGTACAATAAAGAATCATCCATTTCCTTGAATGCAACATCATTTTTACATGATTTGAAGGCAAAATGTGTGGATAATTTATTTTCGTAAATTGTAAACAAAGCACTATACACTTTCAAAAAGGATAATGTTCTTTCAATCAGATTGCCAATTGCAATGAACGCTTCCATTTTTGATTACTGAAACAATTCCGACCTTGCCTCAACTATCCAAAGATTCATCATCTCGAAACACGTGTGTACTTCATTATCGAACTTCCAAAGTCCAAAGTCCAACGATGCAGCCCTAATCATGCTCAGCGGAGAGCAGAAACTGCCATCGAAAACCGATCAACTTTGGCTCCGGTTGATTCAGCACAAATCGTCCCCCTTCATTGCAATCAGCTTTCACAAGAATTTCCATACCAGTCATAAAGTGTCAAACTTTTCCCTCTTTTTTTTCGTTCCCTCCCTCCCCCCTGTAACTAGCTAAACGAGCTAAACGACATTGGCACGATCATCGGAAATCGACATCAGGATGAACTTGGCCGGAGGAGAAGAGAGAAAAGTGTGTCCAACTTTTTTCGCCCAACAATTCATCGACGGCTGACGGCGAAGTTTCCTGGTTCCTGGCATTTTTATTTCTTCTTCTTCTCCCGTTTCAAACTTTGCCGCCCACGAGCAAAGAGTTCCCGTGAAACAAGAACCGAATTCCTAACTCTGCAACTTGCCCTACATAACAGATTTTCCCCGGAATGAATGTGACAATCGATTCGTTAGGGTTTCTGCTTGTTGCGGTTTGATCACTTCTGTTGGACATGAGGCAATGGGTTCTCGCATGGCCACTCCGAGGTGGAGGCTCTCCCCTCATCTCATATGCATGTTCGAACATATGTTATTTTGTGGAACCATGATTGGGGCTGTTTCGCTGGTGGTGGCGGCGCAGCATGTGTTGGTGGGAAATCCTACAACCTCTCTCTCTGTGGGTTTAGTCGATTGATTCAACAAGTGGTCATAAATTGTTGGATCCTTGTCGCCACCTTCTCGGTCGGTCGGTCGGTCGGTGCGGTGGATGTTTGCAAAGCGCAGAACGAAGGATTCCATCGTCTTTAGAAGCAGGGGGGGGGGGGGGGGTTGAAAACGGTTGCTAAAATGTGTCAAGGTGTCAAGTCCATGGGTGCGATGCTAAGGAGGACTTTGTCTGCCTTTCTGACCTCACCACCGAGGAGTGATGGTTTTGTTAGGTGTGACATAGTTCGGTCGGGATTATGTCAATAATGGGTCGGGTGTTTGCTGGATGAGCCTGGCTTATGAGGTTGGGGTAAGAGGGGTTGGTGGGCGTCTTTTGTGTAAAGTTTCATTCTGCAAATTCCTGCAAATGCCATCCAGTAGAAATTTGTTATTCGTTCTTGTTCTGGCATTTTCTCTGTCAGATGGCGAAGAATTAGATATTACAAATACGATTTGCTGCAGCATTTTCGTAAATTATGGAGCAGTGTGTGCGGAAACCAGGAACGGGATGTAGTGTACTTTTGTTGTCTTTTGCACATTTGTCGTCAGTAGAATAACTTTGATACATGGCATCTGAGTTTGGAAGAAGAGAATTTTACAACGCTGAGAAGCTCCTGATGGGGAAAGAACAATAATATTCTAATTGAGTTGTGTTTTAAGAAGAGAAATATTTCCAGACGAAAAGTGATGATGGTGGTTTGAATCGGTTCACAGTGGGAAAAAAATGTTCGAAACGCGAAAGAATTCTATATCTTAGCTAGGAGTGGAACGATTTCTGTAAATGTTACCTTAACTTGAAAGAAAATTTCTAAAAAATCGAATGGACGTACGGTATGGAACTGCTTGGGGAGCAAATGAGCTCATTTTACCCTGGTTCCCCTAATATTTACTGGTTGTTCAGCAATTTCTTTGCTCGGTGTGACTCAAGATCAACAAATTGATACTAGTCCTATTTTGAATTTTCAGGAAAATCGATTGAAATAGGTTTCGTTCACCGCACGGCTCTGTGAATGAAGATATGGCTGATTTTACCCTGATTCCCCTTAAGTTGTTGTGTTTTTCAGAAATTTCTTTGTTCGATGTGATTAAAGAACAACAAAATACGGCTAGTCCCATGCGAAATGTCCTGTAAACTCGACTAGAGTTAGTTTTGTTCATCGCACGGCTCTGTGAATGAAGATATGGCTGATTTTACCCTGATTCCCCTTAAGTTGTTGTGTTTTTCAGAAATTTCTTTGCTCGATGTGATTAAAGAACAACAAAATATGGCTAATCCCATGTGAAATGTCCTGGAAAATTGACTAGAGTTAGTTTTGTTCATCACACGGCTCTGTGAACGAAGATAGGGCTGATTTTACCCTGATTCCCCTTAAGTTGTTGTGTTTTTCAGAAATTTCTTTGCTCGATGTGATTAAAGAACAACAAAATATGGCTAGTCCCATGTGAAATGTCCTGGAAACCAATTGACTAGAGTTAGTTTTGTTTACCGCACAGCTCTGTGAACGAATATATGGTCGATTTCACCCCAATTCCCCCAATATTTTCATATTTTTCACAGTTCTCTTTGCTTGGTGTGACTCTAGATCAATAAAATTATGCTAGTTCTTTATAAAATTTGCTGAAAAATCGATTGAAATTGGTTTCATTTACTGTGCAACTCTGTGAACGAAGATATGGCTGATTTTACCCTGATTCCTCTTAAGTTGTTGTGTCTTATCATAAATTTCTTTGCTCGATGTGATTCAAGAACAACAAATTAATGGCTAGTCCCATGTGAAAATGTCCTGGAGAATTGACTAAGAGTTAGTTTTGTTCATCGCACAGCTCTGTGAACTGAAGATATGGTCTGATTTTACCCTGATTCCCCTTATATTTGTTGTGTTTTTCAGAAATTTCTTTGTTCGATGTGATTAAAGAACAACAAAATAAGGCTAGTCCCATGTGAAATGTGCCTGAAAAATCGACTAGAGTTGGTTTCGTTCATCGCACGGCTCTGTGAATGAAGATATGGCTGATTTTACCCTGATTCCCCTACAGTTGTTCTGTATTTTCAGAAATTTCTTTGTTCGGTGTGTATCTAAAGAACAACAAAATACGGTTAGTCCCATGCGAAATGTCCTGTAAGACTCGACTAGAGTTGGTTTGTTCATCGCACGGTTCTGTGAATGAAGATATGGCACGATGTTACCCTGATTCCCCTAAAATTGTTGTGTTATGCAGAAATTTATTTGCTCGGTGTGACTCAAAGAACAACAAAGTAAGGCTAGTCCTATGTAAAAGTGTCCTGGAAAATCGACTTAGAGTTGAGTTTTGTTCATCGCACAGCTCTGTGAACGAAGATATGGCTGATTTTACCCTGATTCCCCTTATAGTTGTTGTGTTTTTCAGAAATTGCTCTGGTCTGTGTGACTCAAGATCAACAAAACTATGCTAGTCAACAAGAATATTACGGTAATCATAGAAAATTCAGCCATACCTTCATTTACATAGCCGTGCGTGCGATTCTGGAGTAAATTTTACATAGGACTAGCCATATTTTGCTGCACCGAACAAATAAATTTCTGAATTACACAAAAATTTTATGGATATGAGGGTAAATCAGCCATATCTTCATTCACAGAGCCGTGCGGTTAGTAAAACCAACGCCAATCGATTTTGCAGGCAGTTTAATATAGGACTAGCCTTATTTTGTTGTTCTTGAGTTACACCAAACAAAGCAATCTCTGAATAACACAAAAACAATAGGAGAATCGGGGTAAAATCGACCATATCTTCGTTCACAGAGCAGTGCGGTGAACGAAACAAATTCTTATCGATTCCAGGGTAGCCACACAATCTTAATATAAAAATTCCCGCATTTTTCCCGAATTTTTCCCGCATTTTTTCTTTATTTTCCCGACTGTTAAGATAAGTTAATATAAGTTACTGGTAGCTAAATCTCTGAGCTCCCAAACTTTTTCCAGTTTAATTTACCACCAGACACTTTCCATTTATTTAAAATACGCCTTTTTGTGCGACAGGATGAGCCAATTTTCAACAAATGTTGCCAAATTTGGCAGCTCCTTCTTGGAATGACCAATCAGTTCTAGCCAAAATTTGTCCAGACCTTTTTTCTTTTCCCTGGAATCCGGCAAACAACGTCAGACGGCATTGAGCACAGCTGCCCAAATTCTTCTTTCAGCATGTGTTAACATCCTTACAAACTCAATTCGCCAAACTTCAAACACATTCGCCACTAGTGATCCTCATAGCAAGAGATATGCGGAAATTCGATTCAACGATTTGGCAACGGTGTTTATTTTATTCACAGCGGCTGATAACACTTGCCGCAGTGCAAAATTTGCACGATTGGCTCAGATTTGACAGCTCTCGCTGCACGATTGGCTCAAAAATGGCTGCTTCCGCATATCTCTTACTGTGGGGATCACTATTCGCCACCACATGAAAGATAAGTTCATTTCTGGCCTCACCTGTTACTGCCGTGTAGCCAGATCTTCTAAGAGCATCTTCAACGGTGGTTCAAATCGTGGTTTGGATTTATTTGTTTAGACCTGGTGTTTGTAAATTTTGTTTTATACCGGATCTATTTTGCATCATTTCAGAACTTATATGAGCTTCTAAGTTTCTTACTTTATTGAGCTTCGGAATATCTATGAAGATTGGGTACAAATATCTATAATGAACATGCCAGAAATTGATTAAACTTCTCGGCAGTTGAATAAAATAATTGGAAGTTTCCAAATAATCATTAAGTTTGCTCGCTGACTTTCGAGAAGAGAAATGGTGGAACTTTAGAGAAGTTCATTGAATTGCCGAAAAATTATCAACGCTTCTGGAAACCTGGATGAACTTCCGAAAAGTTTGCTGATCATCCATGGAATAGGAACAACTTTCTGGACATGACGGAAACTTAGAAAATCAGATTTCGCTTCCCAGAATTTGTTTTAACTTCCAACAGGTACATATTCTGTGATAAAAAGCTGAATATCACAAATATTTCAATAACTTACGACAAATTGAAAAAAAAAATCTTGGAAGCCGTGGAATTTCTGTGGAATAGTTAGCATTACCGAGATGTTGTTAAACCGTACAAGGACTTTTTATGATATTCAAGATTGTGAATAGTTGGAAATTCTATGAAATTGATTAAAAAGTAGTTGGTTTCTTTATTCTCGTTTTGGTTGGCAGAGAGAGAAAGAGAGAAGTTTTTTGAATTCATAAAAAACCGTGCACTTCAAGGAAGTTTCTTGAACTCCTACATGTTCGCTGAACTTCTATAAAGTTCTGTACATGTTTAGCAAGTTTCATGAAATTCTAAGAAATTCAATAAACCTCTAAGAAGATCCGCAAACTGTTGAAAAGCTTCATGAATTTCTTGACTTTTCTCTATTGGAAGATTCTGGAAAAATACCCAAATAATCTGATAAGTTTTCTAAGCTTCTGGAAGCCCCCTGAATTTCTGGATAGTTACCTGAACTTCTGTGCAGAATTCTTTACTTTTGGAAACTTCCTTGAACTCGTGGTAAGCTCCTTGAATTTGTGGACAATTTCCTGAATTTCTAGGAAACAATCTGAATTTCAGGAAAGTTGTCTGAACTTCTAGGAGGAACCCTTAATTTCTGGAAAGCTCCCCGATTTTCTGGAAAGCTCCCTGATTTTATGGTATGTTCCTTTGACATCAGGGAGAGTAGCTAAACCTCGGGAAAGTCTAAGTCAAATCTAAAAAGTATACCGAGCTTCTGATAAGTTCCCTGGGTTTCTAAGTGCACTCAATTTACAAGATTTTTTTCGAACTTTTGGGAGATAATTTTTGTCCATCAGTTTCTTAACCTTTTCCGATATTGGGGGCGTCAATACTGGATATTGTATGATTGACAAGATGATAGGTGTTGGTGGGTTTAACAACAAGAAATACTACACCGGTGCGGGGAACACAAAGTTGGTATGTTTTAGCTGGTTCTTTCTAAGTTTGTTGATGCTAATCAACTAAAGAGATGTTAAAATAGACCACCGCTGAAGATGCTCTAAGCAGTACGTTTTGAACAGGCTGAACAATGAGATCGGTGGACCGAGTAAATGACAAAAACGCTACTCAAATCATTTGAAAAATGTGTGAGTATGATTCCTTCCATATGACAAAACTTCCCGATGACTTTTGAAATTCCCGCCTTTTTCCCGCATATTTCCCAATGATTTTGGATTTCCGTATTTTTCCCGCGTTTCCCGATTTTCCCGAGTCTGTGGCCACCCTGCGATTCTCCAGCAAATTTTACAAAGGATTAGCCTTAATTTGTGGATATTGAGTAACACCGACGAAAAAACTTTATGATAAACACAAAACTATTACGGGAATTAGGGTAAAATCAGCCATATCTACGTTCACAGAGCCGTGCGGCATATGAAACCAATTTAAATCGATTCTCCGGCAAATTTTACCAAGAACTAGCATTATTTTATTGATCTTGAGTCACACCGGGCAAAGAAAATTGTGAAAAATATGAAAATATTAGGGGAATCAGAGTAAAATCAGCCATATCTTCATTCACAGAGCCATGTGGTAAACGGAACCTACTTCAATCGATTCTCCTGGAAATTCTACATAGGACTAGCATCAATTTGTTGATCTTGAATCACACCCAGCAAAGAAATTGCTAAACAACCAGGAAATATTAGGGGAACCAGGGTAAGATGAGCTCATTTGCTCCCCACGCATTTCCGTGCGGCCAATGAAACCACGTCCATTCGATTCCTTAGAAATTTTCTTTCAAATTCCACTCCGAGCTAAGATATAGAATTCTTTCGCGTTTCGGGCACTTTTTTCCCACTGTGCGTTGGTTCAAACATAGCTAAAAATTCATTAAGTTAATCCAGGAAATAAACAGCTAATATCTTATTCGAAGCTATTCGATTCTCGTATCAATGACATAAGTAGGTAAATCGCTAAAAAAAACATACCAATGCACAGTGGGAATAATTGAACCCAAATTCCCAAGTAAGCGAAGCCACTGTTTTTTCAACCAAACTAATAAATCGATTGGTGCAGGTTTCGTGTTATGTAGAGCACGGAAAGTGCCTCGTTTTGCCCCAATTCACCCAAAATTGATGGTTTTTCTTCATTCTGCTCATATAGTTGCCACCTCCGCAATATATTTTAAGTGAAAATGCATATATTCTACACATATTAGGTTAAGAAACTTAACAGGGATAATTTCATGTCATGTCTGGCCCGTTTTACCCCAATTCATTCTTATTATTTGCTTTTTCTCGTTAGTTTCCGAACAGCAGCAATCGTCACAAATTATTTTCGCTGGAAATGCACAGATCCCATAGAATATCTGCATAGAAGTAATTTGGAGCGACTTTGCGTATTTTTGGATCTTGTAGATAGCCCGTTTTGCCCAAAATCCCTTCAATTGATGGTTTTTTCTTCATTCTGCTCATATAGTTGCAATATCTGTAATATATTTTGAGTGAAAATGCATACATTTTACACATATCAAGTTGAGAAACTTAACAGGGATAATTTCATGTTGTGTCTGGTCCGTTTCACCCCAATTCATCCCTATTATTTGATTTTACTAGTAACTTTCCGAACAGCAGTCATCGTCACAAATTATGTTCGCTGGAAAAGTACAGATCCCATAGAATATCTGCTTAGAAGTAATTTGGAGCGACTTTGCGTGTTTTTGAGTCTTTTAGATGGCCCGTTTTGCCCCAATTTACCTTTAATTGATCAGCGGTGTATTGCGGCGACTGTAGCTATTTTAAAAGAATCTAGCAAAATAAAAAAAAATTGACTATATGTGGATGAATTGGGGTTAAACGGGCCAGACACAACATTAAATTATCCCTGTTGAGTTTTAAAGTGTGATATGTGTAAAATAAATGGACTTCATTCAAAATACATTGCGGAGATTACAACTCTACGAGTAGAATGAATAAAAGTCATTCATTGAAGGGATATTGGGGCAAAACGGGCCCAAAGATCCAAAAACACGCAAAGTCGCTCCTAATTACTTCTATGCCGATGTTCTGTGGGATATGTACTTTTCCAGCGAAAAGAATTTGTGACAAGTGCGTTCGGAAACTTACGAGAAAAATCAAATAATAGGAATGAATTGGGGTAAAACGGGCCAGACACGACATGAAATTATCCCTGTTCAAATTCTAAACTTGATATGTGTAGAATATATGCATTTTCACTTAAAATATATTGCGGAGGTGGCAACTATATGAGCAGAATGAAGAAAAACCATCAATTTTGGGTGAATTGAGGCAAAACGAACCACTTCCCATGCTCTGCACAGCACGAAACTTGCGCCAATCGATTTATTAGTCAATTTGCCTTCAGGAATGCATTTGGTTTGGTTCAAAAACCAGCGGCTTCTCCTACTTGGGAATTTGGGCTCATTTTTTCCCACTGTGCAATGGTGCTTCGTGAGGCTGCAACAAAACAAAACCCACTGCAAAACTAAGCTTCTTGTAGCGTAAATTATTGTTTCATTTTCATTTCATTTTCATTTCATTTTCATTTCATTTTCATTTCATTTTCATTTCATTTTCATTTCATTTTCATTTCATTTTCATTTCATTTTCATTTCATTTTCATTTCATTTTCTTTTCATTTTCATTTCATTTTCATTTCATTTTCATTTCATTTTCATTTCATTTTCATTTCATTTTCATTTCATTTTCATTTCATTTTCATTTCATTTTCATTTCATTTTCATTTCATTTTCATTTCATTTTCATTTCATTTTCATTTCATTTTCATTTCATTTTCATTTCATTTTCATTTCATTTTCATTTCATTTTCATTTCATTTTCATTTCATTTTCATTTCATTTTCATTTCATTTTCATTTCATTTTCTATTTCATTTTCATTTCATTTTCATTTCATTTTCATTTCATTTTCTATTTCATTTTCATTTCATTTTCATTTCATTTTCATTTCATTTTCATTTTCATTTTCATTTCATTTTCATTTCATTTTCATTTCATTTTCATTTCATTTTCATTTCATTTTCATTTCATTTTCATTTCCAGCATCCGAAAATCCTTATGTGATGATCACATTACGATGAAAGGTCAGCTTCGAGTTTCCAGCAACAAACTTTGACCCGTTTCCAATTCTGATGAAATCGGATCATTCAAACTCCACCATCGTTGTTCAGCGCCGTTCCCGAAACCCAGAATAAAATAACTTTTTGATTTTTGTTGGTATTTTACCGCCTATGCAACACCTGACAGTGGGTTGTCACAACTTCCACGACCTCTCACCACCGCATCCCGCGTAGAACACGCGCCGATGTGTAAAGGCAGGAAAAACTTTTTCGTTTTATCTGCACTTTCGGCGTCGGTGGAGGTGGCGTCGGTGGGAGTTGTTTTCACTTTTCGCCTTTCGGATCACGTAGCAGCCCTACTTCCGAACCGACGATGGAAAAATGCCACGGCATGCCGTTTTCTGGCAAAGAGCCAATTTTTGTCTGCAGCTGATGATGATGATGATGATGATGATGATGATGATGATGATGGAAGTTGGCTGAGCTCATGCGATGATTGGGTAGGTAAATGTTGTTGTTTTACCGTTACTCCGGAAGTAAGCAGATATGCAGACCGACAGACAGTCAGACATGTGAGCCAATTCAAATCCTTTTAATAAAATAAACAACTGCTTATAGTGAGTTGGGGTGCGAAGGATTGAAGCTGGGGGCCGGTGGTGGAAGGATTTCCATTTTCGGGATTGAGCGGCATATCGTTTTTCGCAGTTTACCACCTTAATTCGCAAGTGGCAGAGCTAGAAATGAGCTAGCTGATACAATGGAAACAAGCCGGCATCGCGTGTACGAGTTAATTTGTTGTGCTGTTTTGAGTGGTGAACTTTTTAATGAAAATATGGTAATGGGAAGAACCGTTAAATAGATTAAAATTTCAGCCCAACTGCAGGAGTCGGAGTTTCGGCGGAATAATAGCTCATTTGTGTAAATTTTCGAATTGAAATCTGACCCCGCATGAGAGACTCTGTGCTGAAGTGAGCGCTCTGTAAGGGATTGAATTTAATGAATAAAATTTTCGAGTGTAGTTGCAGAGGAGTTTCGGTAATAATGTTTCAGAGCTGTGGAACGTAATTGGCTTATTTTTTGAATAATTAGGTCGATAAAGTTCAAGACAGGCAAAAATAGCCGCTTGAACACATAACTTGAACACATTTGATAATCTTATGAAAAACATACACAGACTCAAAAGGCTAAAAAATGATATGATGAATAGTTAGAAGATGGCAGATTCCCCACAAAAATTGTTCCGGAACTTTCAAGTAACTGTCAAAAGGCCATGTAGGTCCGTATCTATTTCACAACACAAATTGCAACTAGAGTTTCAAGCGTTTCAGTAAAACACCACTAAGAAGTACAGGGTGCGGCAGGAGAAAATGCGAAAATGTTTAAACTTTTATATTGGATTGCAAGTAATGACTTATTACTGTTGACAGCGCATTTTTATGTTAACTCAGCTAATCAGCTATGAAAATGTTTTATTACAAATTTTTGAAAATGTACGCCGAAGAAATAACATCGAGTCTGCTGCTCGCACAGAAAACGCCCAAAAAATAAAGGTAATTGGATTTCATTTGGCCACAGTTTATCGCATCAAAATGTCTCTAGGGAAAACTGGTTAGAATGTACTTAAAGTACTGGATATTACGCGGAGAAGAGAGGGGGGAGCTCAACGAATATTCCGGCCCGCCTCTAAGTATCTTGCTATGAGGTACCAGGTGGATCTCCACCGATTGCCTGTTGATCTGCCAAAATTGTAATACTTCTGCATTGAGTTATCTCAAATTATAAAAATCCACCCACTAAAGCCTGTCTACGTTGAATTTCGGTCACTTTTCTTTCAGTGTAGATTTTGAATTATTTCACATATCGTTGAAACATTTCACTTATATGGCAGCTAAAATCCTCCACACACTTCATTTTGTGGTACAACAAGTTTAAATGTTTCTTACATTCAGTGCAATGGCGACGAATCAAGTGGAAGTGCGCAACCGCATTATGTACGAACGGCTGCAAAATTCAAAATTATAGGTACAAGATCTTGCCAAGAAACTAAAACTATCGAAAATACCATGGTTTTTGTTTGCAAATCTTTTGACCAGTGCTTGACTGTGCATTGGAAGGTTGGAAGTGGAAAAAATCGAAAGGTATGTTTCCGACAAATGGATAAGAAGGTGGAAGCCATTATTAAGAAAAATCACAATCTCTCTGTTGGCCTAATCCAATTGGGCAGCGCGCGCATCTATCTGTATACTGTCTACATCGGTTGCAACCGCTGCGAGCGATGAGACAATACGGATGACATCAACACGATCTGCGTGAATGGATGCAGGAGAAAACAAACGAACCACAAAAAACAAAAGTAGAGTGAAGTAAGCCAATAATTCGTTTTCTGATTTGAAAAGTGAGGATTTGCGTTGTGTAGAAGTCAATTTAGCTTAATTCTATCGATATTAATAGTACTTAAGTTGCATTTCAATTAGAATAGGGTAAGTTTGATTCCCTGAAATACTGTTTAGCAAGAAAATAAACGTATCTTATATAATCTAGCCTAAAACTATTGCGAGACCTATTGTTACCCACTTTTACCGTATACCGTGGTGAACTGATACAGTCGGTAAGAGCTAAATTTAATATAAAGTTACAAACGTATTTACGAACTATAGGACATGTTTAATAGGACCTACCACTACGGTTGATATGATCCGTGATAAACTACCAAGGAATTAGATAAAGGGAACTAAACGTAAGTTACTATTATTTGTATTTACATATAGGCATACTATCGATTGAGAACTCTTCATAGCAAATTAAATTTATATCATCGTCAACTATTATTACTATTAACAACTATATATACAAACATTTATTCTAAAGCTACTCTCCTTAATTTGTATATATGTTACAGGAAATTATATTCACGCTACAACCTGATTGAACGTGTTTTTCTTATGGTCGGGAATCATAATAACGAAAACATCCCGTTGAAATTTAATTTCAACACTCTCTGTGCGCAATGTTGCTCACAAAGTAGGGAAATCAAAATCATATGTGAAGCAGAGGCAAGGGCTGAAGGCGTACAAAGATCAAAAGGTTTCCAACCGTGATGACAAGCAAAATTTCACTGCAAAAAGTCATGCTAAGGAGCTTTACACAATTTTTTTGCAAACATTTTCTTGATTCATAATGGACGATGAAACAAACGTAGTCGGAGACTTTAAACAGTTTCCGGGTCTGGCTTTTTAAGCCGCGGTATTTCCAAAGAAGTATTTGATTTGGCAGGCCATATGTAGTCGTGGTCGAAAATCTATAAGTTTCGTCTGTACCGGCACTATCAATAAGGATGTATACGAGAAAGAATGTCTGCACAAGCGGTTGTTACCGTTTATCAGAAGCCACGACTCTCCAGCTCTGTTTTGGCATGATTTGGCCTCTTGTTCCTATGTGAAATCCGTCCTGAAATGGGGTAAAGTTCAGACAGAAAATGCTTCTCGGGACTCTAATTCCACAAAATCGTGCAACCGTAATTCAAAGTATCGATTGAGCTTTAGGACATTCAACTTGCTTGTTGTAGATATTAGTTTCAGTGTCTAGTAGTAGTTGTACAAATTGAAAATTTACGAAAAACAAAGAGTCTGCTTCGGGCATCGTCTATGAACGGTTGTGTCGATGCTTTGTTGCGCAGTATTTTGGTATTGGGTATGTCGCGTTTTGTTTCCGTTATCTATTGTTCGGTGGCACGAGTGATCGAGTGAGTACAGATGAAAACAAAACAAGCAAGATGATTTCTGGTGCGATTCGATAGCAGGTGAGAAAATGAAACGCCTTGGTCTCCCGGACTGGATCACCAAATGGACGCACTCGTACTCGACGAACCAGTCAGAATTTGTAAAAATTGCAGATACATTTCGGATATATTCCGATACGATTAACTTTACCGCTGGTGTGCCGCAAGGCAGCCTTTTCGGTCCGCTTATCTTCGTACTGTTCGTTAACGACATCTGTAGTCTTTTTCGTTGTGATTGTTTGATGAACACAGATGATCTTAAGATTTATCGCTCGATTTTATCAGCGCTGGACTACTGCGTACTTCAGGAAGATCTTGCTGCATTTCTGGCTTGGTGCAACAACAAGTGTATGCGAATGAGTGTGACAAAGTGCAAAATAATATCCTTAACTCGTCAGCGCTTTCCAATCAATTTCCCGTACACTTCAGGGAAAAAAATCAGGATCATAGGGGACTCTAATTTGGGCCCTTATTTCATAGAGAGCAAGCCACCCGAATCGGAAGTTTTCAGAGATTGTTGTTAAGATATACGTTGTGCCACTTGCCATTTGCCACTTACCGGCATATGAAAATCGCTGTACAGAAAATGTCGCAACGCTATTGACCATTGTTGGAATTCCGCTTTCGAGTTTTCTATTTTTATTTTCACTCGTCACTCGATCACCACGCGTTTTATGAAATAAACGAAGCCAGGTAAGTGTGTGCGAGCTCCATTTGGTTCATTGCTGTACCGCTGAGCTCCTCTAAAATCGGAGCAATTGTGAGGTTTTAGTCTATTCTCCTCAACTTGTTTATTTTATTTTTAATCAGTTCGTTTATTTGTTAGGCTCAGGCGTATATAACACTTTGCGGAGCCGATATTCAATATTGTAATTAACATTGTTTTAATGAATCCTAGAGGGTTTGAGCTGTTTAGTGGAATACCTGTAACTAGAAATTAGAAGAAGAATTAGTATCTTCCATTTAATTCCAACTACCTTTGCATATCTTCGACAGATACGCGTATTTCGTCTACAATGTGCAGACTTCTTTAGTGTCTCGTACTAATAACTCGACTTAAGTCGGGATTGTTTTAATATTTCGATTTTAGTAAAAGTGGGGCGCCAATTACTCGTGGCTAGCTCGAGGTTAACGGGTCACATTATCGTTTGGAAAGGGCTAGGTAGGTAACTTATTTAAGCCATTACTTGCTGTTTTTGGTTGCGTCAGTCCTCAACTTGTTGAAGTGGTTTAATGGCTACTACCTATCACTACCATCACACTGGCAGCCGCGGTTCGAATATCAATTTCAAATCGAGTGTCTGTTTTTTCGTGAGCCATTGAACTTTCGGGATCCAACCTCACACACAACAACTGCACAACCTCACGAACTCATTGAATTGATGTGTTGCTTTTTTGCCTAAGCCCAATGCTGCAATTTTATCTCCAAGTTACGACTCATTACGAGAAATGAAACAAAATCATGCGAAATTGCAATACAATCTTGAAATTGAAAGAAGTTCCATTAGTATAAGTAGCTCAATTTATCAATTCAAAATAGCCTACTTTTGCAGCCATAAAAATTTGCAAATCAGAACGGGTTGAAAAATTTGTTTTCCCTAGCACGGTCGTAAGAAACGGGTAGCAAATGTCTTCTCTTCTTCCAAAAAACTTTGCTTAGTTGCCAGTGTCTGATTTTTCAATTGTGGCCCGTCCCCTATTATAAAATTTGCTTCGTTCTGAATTTTCGTGACTCCCTTCTTTCTTGGCTATGCCATCAACGCTAGTATATAGGCTGCCACAGTCCATCTGGTTGTGGTATGGAAGACAAAGCAATGCCGGACATTTAACGGTTGAATTATTTTCCAACGCGTTATATTATCACCGTCGTTTTCAGGACGATTACTTTAACAGTTGAAGAGTATTTATTTGAGTAAAATATTCATAATTCAACCTATGCCACCATTGAAAAGCATAACCCAGGAAGAAAGGCGTCATGAAAATAAAATATGAAGCAAAATGTATAAAAGGGAGCAGGTTAAAGTAAACAAATAATTCAGCGCCAAGATTAGAATAGGGCGAATTATCTCGGTAAACAATGGCTTTTGTAGTTATTTTCTCTTGAACAAAAGGTCACAAATACAAATTTAGCACACTTGAAGGGAGAAGAGTGAACTGAATTCTACTTCCGATAAATCCGATAAATTAGCAAACGAAGTGTTTGTTTACAATAGTAGATACGCCCTAATCAAACGTTGGCGCTGAATTGTTTCATTGGATCATCTTATATAACTATCAACCCTATGGGTTAGGGAACATCCATTAATTAAGTCATGCAAAAAGTGTCTTTTTATAACCCCCTCTTGTCACGTTTATTGTATCGACCTTCAAATTATTTTGAATGGATTGTCACGTTTTCCCAAACAAACCTACCCCCCCAGGCGTGACATAATTAATCGACTTCCCTTATGAGCCTATGGCCATTTGTTAATTTGAACAATGCACATTATTAGACTATATACCAACGCGGTCCACGAGAATCGGTGCGTTAGATTTCACTGACATCACCCACCGTCTAAGATAAAAATGATGGGTGTGCGAATAATTTACTTCAATATTTTTCAATCTCGCCAACCTCGAGAACTATTACTACATCTTCGATGATAACATAAAAAACGTTGCCGTTGGGTGCAATGACGCAGGATAATGCCATGCATACCTGATAATTATTGCGACGGCTATTAATTTGTGCTGATAATTTATTATTTGAATAATACCATTATTACTATATACCAACGCGGTCCTACGAGAATCTCGCGGTTGTATCACTGATATTACCCACCTCTAAGTTATATTGTGGGTGTACGAATAATTTTCGAATATTTTCAATTTTTCAACTCGACAACCTTGAGAACTATTGCCTTTGGTGAGATCTTTTTGATAATAATTATAAAACTGCTGCCGCTGGGCGCACTGACGCAGGATAGCGTTACGCAGTGTTACCCGATTGGACTACGGCGACGGCTGTCTACGGTGTACGCGATAGATGACAAAGGATAGTACATGAACTTATTGAAGTGGTATAATGGTTACTATCTAGAGCCATCACACTGGCGGCCGCGGTTCGAATATCAGTTACAAATCGTGATCGTTTTTTTTGTGAGCCATTGAACTTTCGCGATCCAACCTCACACACAACAACTGCACAACCTCCCGAACATATTAAATTGATGTGTTGCTTTTTTTCCCAAGCCTAATGTTGCATTTTCGCTCAAAGTTACGATCCATTACGAGATATGAAACAAAATTGTGCCAAATTGCAATACAATCTTACTTTTTTAATTTTGGGTGTACGAATAAACTTCGAATGTTTGAAATTTTTCAACTGAACAAGCTTGAGAACTTTTGCTTTTGGTGAGATCTATCTGATAATAATTATATTACAGAAACCTAATAATTTTAAATAATACTATATACGTACCTGGTTTGAGCATTTTACAGGAAGTATGGTGCAGTTCCCTCAACCAAATGATATCGGTAATGTTTTCATGCGGGGCTTTTGATATGTTAAAATAACCTCGGAATTGACTTTGCAGATATTCTGAAATTGGTTGTTGGATCTGCAAAAGCACTATCCCTTTCTAGCTCCCGGATTAAAGCTGCTTTCAGTGGTCACTTAGAAGATTGTGATTTCACTCAGTCCACTGAATTGTGGTACTTTTGTGGTGTACCCCTGTTTACTATTACTATTTGCATCTTAAAGCTTGATCACCATTTGTCAAGTGAACAGCCTAAGCCACGTTTCCCAGTCAGGCAAAATCGAGTTTATAAAACCCATCACCTTTCCAGGATTCCCAGTTCAAATTTCTTAAGGTTGCATATAGCCACTGTACAGAAATTTCAGTCTGCTCTTGTACAAAGCACCACAACTGCACCACAGAGCAGATGTTCCGAGATTTCACGGTCCATGTAACAGAAACACATTTTATTATAGCAAAAATATCCGCCTGGAAGGCCGTTGGGCAGTTCCCGTCGCCACTGAGATTTTTATCCCAGGGCCGAAGATTCCTGCTTAAACAAAAATTGACCTTAAGGACACCGTTCTCCTCACGATAAATCATATCATCATTTTCAAAATCAAGTGACACGGAATTAAATAATGGGAAACAAGTTTTAAATCACTTCGTTACCACAGGAGACACAACATTGTAGCCTCAAACCTAAGGTGTACTACTCCATTGAATGGAGCTTACATCTTTCCTCGATTTAATCCATCCATTCAGTACCCAAGTCATAAACGTCGATTGAAAGCAACAACCCATCAATATCAATATCCAATTCAAGCAAAGCTCGTTCACTGAATTGAAATCATCACACTTCCCCGTAACATGTCTATCGGTATTCTAGCCCACCCACACCCAGCACCCTCTCCTTCATTTCCAATCTTTTAGTGTGTTCGAATTTCTCAGCTCAATTTCCAGTCCCAGCACCAGCCAGGAAGACGATTCTTTGGACGATCTTGATCGGAAAATAAATCTCACTTATTGAAGGCGAAAGCTTTACATCGAAACATGGAATCAGATGGGAAGAGATTACCATCCGTATGTGGAATATTAAGGGTATGCAAGATTTTCCTCTTTGCCCTCTTGTTCATACCCACACCCGAATGAGACACGGAGTGTGTCTAGTTCTCAACAGCAGGTTTCGCCAGTTTTCCTTGGCAAACCGTCGTCGCCGGGAACACAAAGAACCGTTCCAGTTCAATGCACATTTTACAACGTTCGATTCGGCATCATGCTGGCGAGCATCCCCACTAGACTAGTGCCCTACTACCCTTAAGGCTGCATCATCCGTGATCCCACCAGTGCATCGGCACTGTGTCGACGCTGAACTGCAGCAGTGTGAAATTGGAAAATGATGTTTGTCAACATGTGGGTTCCAACACTTCTCCGCATTGTTCACCCTCTTCCCTCACGGTTGGTTTGGATCGGTGGATTTAAAAGCAAAATCATCAATAGAATTACTTTTTGCTGTTTTGCGGTTTCGGTGTGCCACAACATACCGCCGCACATTCCTTGATTACCATAAATCGGGTGACATGGTTTTTGCGATGATTACGATATGATTGGAGATTTGTTGGTTTTAGCTGATTGGGACAAAAAGTGGATGCCAAATGGTTTGTTCTTGCCCGGAATGTAATTAGGGGTATGCATTGATTTCTCAATTCGAGATGTTTTTCAACCGGGCTGTCAAGTCTTTGTTTGCGATATGAGAGGAGGGCTTTGTACGTCATGTACGTCAAAGAACGTTTCTTAAAATAACATGAATCTGACTTGATTTTGCTTAGAATCGTTTGGGAAATGAAGAAGAGAATTGCACTGTGGCGTCATATTATAGGGCAGTTCCACGCCAAATCAGTAAACAAAACTTTAGTATTTTAGATTTGGCCGAAATTTTGCAAATGTGTTCGGAATAACAGTATAAGTTTTTTTGGCATGAGGAACGGTCGTTTTGATACGAGAGTAACTTTTGAGAAGGGCTTATGTGTTTTTGATACAACAGTTTTAGTAAAACGGTAAAGGGTGATACGGTCAAAATTTGGTCAAGGGAAAACGCGTGTAAATCGGTGAAATCGTTTATTTAAAAAATCAAATTAAATTTCTTTTTCAAGTTCAATTAGTATAAAATTTAGGAAAAATATTCAGTTAGGCTTCTGCTTTTCCAAATCCGAATTGCCGGGCCTTACGCTTGACCCCTGCCATCAGATTTTGTACAGCCACCTTGTCCACCTTCTTCGCCGCAGAAAGCCAGTTTGCCTTGAACTGCTGCTCGTCCTTAGCAGTTTTTTTTGGTCTTCTTTAGGTTCCGCTTGACAATAGCCCAGTATTTCTCAATTGGGCGGAGCTCTGGCGTGTTGGGAGGGTTCTTGTCCTTGGGAACCACCTGCACGTTGTTGGCGGCGTACCACTCCATGGCCTTTTTACCGTAATGGCAAGATGCCAAATCCGGCCAACACAGTACGGAACAACCGTGTTTCTTCAGGAAAGGCAGCAGACGTTTATTCAAACACTCTTTCACGTAAATTTCTTGGTTGACAGTCCCGGAAGCTATGAAAATGCTGCTTTTCAAGCCACAGGTACAGATGGCTTGCCAAACCAGATATTTCTTTGCGAACTTTGACAGTTTCGTGTGCTTGAAAATATCTGCTACCTTTCCCCTTCCTTTTGCCGTATAAAACTCCTGTCCCGGAAGCTGCTTGTAGTCGGCTTTGACGTAGGTTTCGTCGTCCATTACCACGCAGTCAAACTTCGTCAGCATCGTCGTGTACAGCCTCCGGGATCGCGCTTTGGCCGTCGTATTTTGTTTATCATCGCGATTTGGAGTCACTACCTTCTTGTAAGTCGATAGTCCGGCTCGTTTTTTGGCTCGATGCACGGTTGTAGACGATACACCCAGCTTATTTGCGGCATCTCGGAGAGATAGGTTAGGGTTTCGCTCGAAACTACCGGCAACTCTCTTTGTCGTCTCAGCGGCTTCCGGTTTTCGATTACCCCCCAATCCAGACTTCCTGGCTGTCAACAAACGTTCCCCAAACACTTTAATTACATTTGTAACGGTTGATTTGGCAAGTTTTAGCGATTTTTCCAACTTTGCGTGCGAGTAGCTCGGATTTTCGCGATGCGCGAGCAAAATTTTGATACGCTGCTCTTCTTGCTTGGACGGCATGTTGACAACTGAAGAGTGAATTCCAAAATCAAAATAGGAGCAACATTCTACACACACACACCTTCAAAATGAGGGGTGTTCAGGTTTTTTAAATGCAAAATTGAAAGAAATACGTCAAGTTGATATTGACCAAATTTTGACCGTATCGCCCTTTAACTCGGTAATCGTTCGCTTAAGAGAAAAAGTGTCTGAGAAGAAATGGTAGGAATTCAAAATGTCCATGAAAAAATATACACTGAAAAAAAACTTAACATCGAAAAAACACCAGTAAAATTCAAAATTCAAATTCTCAAAAAACACTACATTTTTTTCTTAATTTCGATGGTAAAATTTGGACATAAAAAACATTACTAATTCTGTTTTTATTACGTACAGTGCGCCAAATTCAAATAATAATGTTTTGAAATTAAAAATATCTTCCCAACATCATGGGATCCCAGTAACAAACAGCAATTTCTGCTAGAACCAAAGATGTAAAAAGAAAGTATCGATAGGTTCGATAGAGCTCGGCAGGTTTTTTGAAAATTCGCTTTCACTTTTTTTAAACACTTTTTTTTCAACTTTTTTGAGCGTATTAGTAGAACGATTGTGATTGGGAAACTAGGAGAATTTAAAATTAAACACTTCATTTGATCACTTTTTTTTTAAAGATAAAAAATTAAACCTTGAAACACTTTTTTCAAATTTTCGCTAGTAAACGCGAGCAAATTCCTTTTAATTCTACCATGAGCTTATCTTTTGACAGATAGGCCTGTTTCGTCTGCTACTTACAGACTTCTTCAGTGTCGAGTGCTCGACTGAACTTCAAACTACTGAATAGAAGTAGTTTGAAATTGAGCGTAGGGTTTTTGCTAGGCAGTATTTCGAAGCAAACGCACACACTTTTGCCACACATCCCCGTGTGGGGTGGGTCAAGAGAGGACCGGATCCACCCCCTTGACTGGCAAAAATGTACGCGCTTGATTGAGCTGAAATACCGCCCAAAAAAAAATAGCAATGTATTCATTCCATGATGGAGTTTCCGTCAAAACATGCTGTTAAGAGGATCAACTCCGAGGTTGTTAAGTAAACAACGACGAGAAAAACATGACTGGTAGTAATGAGAAGTTGTGTTTCCAAAACCTCTAATTGGAATTTGATTTCCAATACATGTGTGGGGAGTGGTGCAAAACAGAGATTTCATATCGCTAGAGCCATTCTGTTCCATTTTCGGTATTTGAGCACGACTAAACGCGTACCTTTTTGCCAGTCAAGGTGGCGGATCCGTTCCATTGACCTACCCCACATGCAGATGTGTGGCGAAAGTGTGTGCGTTTGCTTCAAAATACCGCCTAACAAAAGCCTTACGCTCAATTTCAAAACCACTTCTATTCAATTTTCATAACCTGCCGAGCTCTATTGGACTTTCTCTTCACATCTTTAGGTCTTGCAGAAATTGCTGCAGAAATTCACTATTGAGATGCCATGGTGTTGGGAAAATATTTCCAATTTCAAAACAAAACAAACAATGTTTAAGAGATAAAAACAACATGGACAAAAAAATGTTAAAGAAGTTTTTGTAATAGCTACTTTTTGAAGATTTTCATAAAACTAATTTGTGTTTATCAAAATTATTTTTCAATTCCAAAATATTCTAACCGAAATGTTCATTATAATAACTGTCTACCTAAAGGTCTCCAATTAAGAGATATTTTGAATTTAATTTCATGAGTATAAGTAGTTGCAGTGCAATCACGTTCATCTACTTTTGATTAAAACCCGCGGAATTACCAAATTTATTATGAAATTGACCTGGAATCCACCAATAATGTTGAAGTAATCTCCTATAACTTTCAAACTATTAGTCCCATCGTGTGAAAATCGAAGTAAAAGTTTTTGGAATATCCATGTTTGTTCCGAAAAACATAGCTTTGGTGATGGACCATGTCGAATAACTTATGAAAAGGGCGTTTTTCTTAAGTTTTTAGCCTCTCTTGAAATTAAATTCGAAATATCTCGAAAACGGTTACCTTTAGGAAGATCATCATTATTAAAAACATTTTGATTAGAAATTTGATGTAGAATCATATTTTGGCATTGAAATGTACTTTTGATAAACAAAAAAATTTGCTATTAAGGAACATTTTTTTTTTTTTTATTATTTTGTTCATGTTGTTCTCACTTTTTAAACAATGGCTTTTTTTGTTCTAATTTTACCATGACAATAAAAAACAAAAAAAAAATTAGCTTATTTTGGAAATTCGAATTTTAAGTTTTAATTACGATCTTTTCAAGTAAATTTTTTTATCAATTTCAGTGTATATTATTTCATGGACATTTTGATTCCCTACACGGGAAATAATTCACACATATTTATTGGCAAAAATCGATAGAAAAATCCACATAATACTGATGTGTTCACACATAAACAGCACCCTCTGAGAATGACAATGAAGTTTATGTGACAAATTAAAAGTATGTGTAGCCAAACATAGTGGTTATGATGTAGAAGGAGATGTTCGCTCATCACCATGAGGCACCAAGAGTGAACAACAATGTTTTTGGCTAGAATGAAAGATATGAAGAGAAAGTTTTGATAGTTCCGCTAGTGTGCGGCAGGCTTTGAAACATAGCAGATGTTTTAGGAAAATTGAGCGAAAAGGGCATGTGTACAGTGGTACTCGAACCAACGACATTTTTGCCTAACATCCCACTGCGGGGTAGGTTAAAGCACGGACTAAATCCGCCACTATGTTCAAAGCCTGCTATGTTATTGGGAAACTAGGAGAATTTAAAATTTAACACTTCATTTGATCACTTTTTAAAAAATAAAAAATTAAACCTTGAAACACTTTTTTAAATTTTCGCTAGAATTCGCGAGCAAATTCCATTTAATTCCACTATGAGCTTATCTTTTGACAGATAGGCCTATTTCGTCTGCTACTTACAGACTTCTTCAGTGTCGAGTGCTCGACTTGCTATGTTTCAAAGCCTGCCGCACACTAGCGGAACTATCAAAACTTTCTCTTCATGTTCACTCTTGGTGCCTCATGGTGATGAGCGAACATCTCCTTCTACATCATAATCGTTACTCCTCGCACGGAGAATATATAACATAACAATTAATGTATAGTGGTTATGTGTACACATAGGAAGTATGTGTGGTTACAAAGAGATGTCATTTGTTGATTATATTGCAAAAAATCATAGATGTGACACATAGATATTATCATTGCTTTTTTATCAGTGTACCATTTGTTTTCAGACATTTTTACTCTAAAACAAACGATTTCATAGCTACAGTTTTCCTATAAATGTTTTTTTTTTGGTGTAGCTTTACATCTTCAATGTACAAGTTTACTAGTTCATTCTATTTATAGATCAGTGCCGGTGCCGGCCACGTCCTAACTGTCTTTGGGGAGGGGGGAACGATGATTAGTTTGACAATCGTTTGTTAGAGATGGAGGTTATTTTTACATCATGGATTCACTGTGGTAATGGAGGCGATCGCAGTAGACTGTTTTTTTTTTTTAATTTAAATCTAGTGGTGATAGAAAAAGGAAAGTGTTAAATAGCAAGGAAAGGGACGGGCCTGGGATTGAACTCCCGACCATCTGCTCAGTAAGCAGACCGGGTAACCACTGAGCTACCCAGCCACGTCTACAGTTTTCCTAAAACTGTTATATCAAAAACACATAAGCCCTTCTCAAAAGTTACTCTTGCGTCCAAACAATATATCCTCATATTTTGTTATACTGAATATGTTTGCGATATTTCGTCCAAATCCACTCGCCTAGTGTCAAATTTCGACATTTTATGACCAGCTTTGCCTCAAAATGCTCTATACTGTTTAGTTTTTTTTGGCTCCTTGATTATCGATATTTGCAGCTGATTTGTGTTGGTTCAAAAGAGTCAAAAGAGACGAGAAAATAAATTCAATCAAACAGAACATTCGCCATGTTGCATGTGTTTCTTTTTCGGGATACTTGATAACATAATACATGAAAACATGCGCTTGCGTTTCTTGGTATATATCGAGACTGTATTGCGGTTTGTGTAAAACAATAATTGGTGGTGAGGCTTAGGCAAGTATACTTCGAATAACACGCTCCCTGTAATGTCAACCAGTTCCAGCTACTTGTCACCTCCCGGATTTAGATCTTCAACAAGTACAGCAACGCAAGAACTGGAACGATCCGATAGGAAAACAATCTAATTACGCATTTTGTAAGGAATACCTCGCATTTTGATGACCTCAAATCCAGTTTCAATTCCAATTCCGACACAAAAACTTGTTTTAGAAAATGTAAACAAAGCCACACAGTGAAAATCAACTGTCTTGCGTCATCCGGCTTCGTGGAGTTTCGTGTCACAATAGTGCTAATACTTTCTGGGACACTCTTTACTAGTTATAAACAGGCCAAGTGTATTTCATCAAAACGGAGTGCAAAGTAAAAAAAAAATAACAGATATTTAAAACGGCATCCACCCTTGAGACCACCCAAATGACATAAAATATGACATAATAAAACTGAGACTCTATACTTTCAAATTCAAAACTTCCAACTGATTAACACCGTACGCCTCTTGCGCACCGCTAACGCGTCTCTAGTGTTCAGAATTGAAAATCTTTGACAGAGGTTTATTTACACTTCTAAAGAGGACATCTGGTGCAAGTTTGATCAAAGTAGTCGATCGCGAAAAATATTGTGCACAAACACCTGGATAATCCGAAGTGGTCTGGTTCCAAGCTGGTTGAAGATGCCGAAAACAACAGTTTTTCGAGTGCTCCAAACCAATTTACAAGGTCACCCTGAGTATGGAAAGGAATCAGCGGACCTACTAGTCATACAAAGCTACTAAACATCCGAAGCGGCACATGAAGCTGAACCCCAATGGCTAAGAAGCGTGCAAGGCTCTTTTTCGACCGTGTTTTTACGAAACACAAGAGCTGTACATTGATCGATGACGAAACACTCGTCAAATTCGATTTTAAGCAGCGTCCCGGTCAAAAGTTTTGCAGTTGTGGCCTGAAAACGAAACCATTTGTCACATCATCGACGAATGACATCCCAAGTTTACAAAGAAAAGCGCATGAAAAAGCGTATAAGGCCGTTCATCCGCAAGTATAATGGCAAAGTCATCTTGAGACCCGGTTTGGCCAGCTGCCATTACTCCAAGGTGGTTTAGAGTGGTATGCTGCCAAGAAGATCGGTTTTGCCCCAAGTTAATGCATCCTTCAAATTACCCAGAATATCGACCAATCGAAAACTACTGGGCAATCTCAAAGCAGCTACTTCGACAGTCAAGAACATCCAGCAAATGCGGGTAAAATGGAAGAAATGCGTTGATTCCGTGTCTGTTTCCACTATGCGGGTGCGGATGGGCTTCATCAAGAGGAGGGTTCGAGATTTCGTTCGAACTGGAGAAATGTAACCATCTAATGCTGTAACTTTGAAGTTTTAATAAAAGTACTGTAAAGTAACAATTAACGGATTTTTTAAAATTATTGAATCACGAATTACAGGTCTTTTTATGCGTTCCAATTTATTTTTAGTCAGTCTTTATCCAACATCCTACTGATTTCTCGTCTAGTGCAAGAGTTCCTCGGCATCCAGGAACGTCAATACATTTCTGCCCTTTCCTCATTTGGCAAGCATTCGGTCGGTGCCGTCGCCGGTATAGTTTTTTTTAAATTTAGGAACACCAGCTTTTTCACATTGAGGATGTATGTTCAAAGTCATTATGTATTAGTTCTCAGTATTAGAACAGCTGATCTAGTAATAACGGAGTAGCATCCTCAGGTGATCAATAATGCTTATGCTCAGGTGAAGGAATTAGAAGTTTGCAAAAATCTACGCGCTATCACTTGAACCCTTATTTTCAAAGATACCCCATTTTACGGTATCTTTTTTTTCATGCTTGTAGACTACGTCCAATACTTAGGAATATTGTGGTATGACACAGATGCAATTTAGTGCTAATCAACTATTCCATCAAAACGATCATGTCGTAGACATTGGAAGATGTAGCAAACAATCCCAGTTAGGTTCAACTTGTGTTATAAAGCCTAGTTCCCTACTGGGATTACTTTGCCAAACATCGAAAGGCTCTAGTAAGCCTATTCCAAATATTGACCAACGAATCTCGAAACAGAGCCTTATCTTGCTAGTCTATCGGCATTTTCATATCCTTCAATTCCACAATGACCGGGCATCCATTATCCTGGGTGCCCCGTAACCTCGTTCATACTAGCCAGTTGTTCCAGCGAAAGAATGCATTCCCACACTAGCTGCGATTGACATGTGAATGACTTTAGCGCATTTGACACTGCTTAACTGAGTACGAAAATATCCGGGTCCTTATAATGTATACAATGTTTACTAAACATCTCCCTCAGATAATTTCTAATTGTCTCTGGTGAAGAGAGGACTCGATTGTTGGAGCTATTCATTTTGTGAATACTTCAATGAAACTGACAACAATGTAACAACTGTAACAAGTGCACGAAGGGAGTGTTTGAAATACCAATATGTGATTATTTAATACGTGTACTAAAAGAGTGTGAAAACGCAGCTTATTAACTGTGTTTTCACAAACTGGATTCTTTCATTTTTTTTAGAATACAAGATATGCGAGAGGAGGTTGAAGGAGAATAGGGGAACTTTCATGCCTGCCCCTTAGAAATGACATTGTTTCGACTTGTTCAAGATTTCAATAAATAATCAATTCAATCATTCAATCACATTCGAAATAACTGTTAATGGTTTAATGTATATAAGTTCTCAAGCAAAGATTTCATAATATATTAAGTTCTATCCTCTACTTTCTAAATTATAGAGCCCGCATAGGCAGAACTGTGACAATCAACGGAGATGAGTTCGAGGTGGTGGATAAATTTGTGTATCTCGGATCATAGGTTTCGTCGTATCCCAAGTAGCACACTACGGTCATAAGGAGTGTATCGAAAAGTAGTTATAAACATTCGATGCGTTATTACGCATAAACTACTGTATATATTTTTAGCGTGTAAGCGCCATTTGCTTTGTTTACATGTCAAAAATGATTATTCGGTTCATTCATTTCCGTTGATAAAGTTGTATTCAAAATGTCGCCAATTGAATTTGAGACTAAAAGAAAATTCTGCACACTTGGTGCACCGAAAAGGGTGTTACTTACAACCAGATTGCGAAAAGAGTAAATGTTCACCCGGCAAGTGTAAAACGCATCATCGAAAAGTTTGGTAAGGAGTGCTCCCTCAAGGATTTACCAAGAAGTGGCCGGAAACCCGGCTCCAGCAACCCGATTTGGACCAAAAAGTTGTGGATTATATTCAACGGAACAAATCTGCCTCTACTCGCGATCCAGCCAAGAAGTTCAGGACCAGCATCGGAATGATTCAACGAATCAAGCGCAGGAATGACTTGAAGACGTACAAAAAGCAGAAAGTGCCCAAACAAACTCCGAACAAAAGTCTCGTGCCAAAACCAGGGCTCGAAAGCTGTACAGCTGCATTTTGGACAATGTCGACCAGTGCATTTTGATGGATGACGAAACATACGTTAAAGAAGATTCAAGAACGCTACCGGGGCCGCAGTTTTATACTAAATCTGTTGGGGAACGTGTGCCAACCGCAGATACGACTGTTGCGATGGAGAAATTCGGTCAGAAGGTGCTCATTTGGCAAGCTATTTGCACATGTGGCTTGCGTTCTTCAATTTTCTATACAAAAGGAACTATAAATGCTGAGATTTATCAAAAGGAATGTTTGAAGAACAGGTTGCTACCATTGTATAGAAAGCACCAGTCCCCTCCTTCTTCTGGCCAGATTTGGCATCGGCACATTACGCCAAATCCACTCTACAGTGGCTGACGGAGAATAACATCAAGTTCGTAGAAAAAGACATCAACCCACCAAACTGTCCCCAGTTGCGACCGATCGAACGCTATTGGGCAATAGTCAAGCGTATATTTAAGAAGGATGGTACAGTGTCCCAAAACATGACCGATTTTAAGAAAAATTGGGCAGCGGTATCCAGGAAGTGCACAAAGGTCACTGTGCAGAATTTGATGGCAGGTGTCAAATCAAAGGTACGGGCATTCTACAGAAATGAACATGATGACTAGTTTTTCCGTTTGGATCTTTTGTAAACATGTTAAGCTATAATAAACTGAAATAGTATGTTAATTTTAACCATGTTTTCATGCCTATTTTATTATTTGGAAGTTTATAACTACTTTTCGATACACTCCTTAATTAGTTGTAGTAACTTGAATATGACTTAGCAAGTCATATTTATGTTATCTCAACCGAATGGCAACAAGTGTGCTACTAGGGATAGCAACTGCAGCAGAGAAATTTGGAGACGCATTATTACCGGGAGTCGCGCCTACGATGGACTCTACAAGACCTTGAGGCCTGGTAAACTTCACCCCTCTATAATGTTCTCTACGGGCATAAGCCATGGGCAATGCTCGAAGAGGACCTGCAAGCACTTGGAGTTTTCGAACGACCTGTGCTTAGGACCATCTTGCTAATACAGTATCCAGAATGTCGCTAAAGCTAGAAGGCTACATTGAGCAAGACATGATGTAAGACTATCGGACAACAACCCCGCAAAAATTGAGTTTGCCTTGAATACGACCGATACAAGCCGCAGAGAAGCGCACAGTGGCATAATTCTGAAAAAAGACGGTCAAAAACATTTACACCCTTTTGTCATCATTTTTTCGAGTAGGTATCTTGAGAAGAAATGCTCAAAATGTTATTCCGCATCTTTTGAAAAAAAACACGCCTAACTTTTCATAAGAGTTTAACTACACTTTCGAATTCTAACTTTTTCCAGCACCGAGATAACGGGTTGTTATCTTCGACAAAGTTGTAGAGCAGGTAATTTTAAGAAAAGTTGCTGAAGACATTAAGTTTCTAGAGCCTAACTTTAAAGAGATATAAACGGTTTTCTTTCAACACTACCTTTAAACTGGTACAAAGATTTTTCTGGGTAACCTTCAGTATCAAACGCTGAAAATTTCAGAAGTACTAGTTCATTAGATAATCTTTCAAATATAATCGGTTTGAGACCATGCCAGCACCTGCCCAGCTTTCTTCAAGTTTGTTGAGCATTACGTCACATACTGTTGCTATTCATACCATTTCAAAATAAGGATTTACTAAATACCCTTTAGTACCCAACGCTGAAAATTTCAGGATTACTAGTTCATAAGTTACTCTTCCAAATAAAATTAATTTAAGACCCCTCCAGGACCCGCTTATATTTTTTTTTAGTTTGTTGAACATTACGTTACATGTGAAATATAAATTGGCTATTAACCTGTACTATTTCAAACTGCCGTTTTACTAGGTACCCTTCAGTACCCAACGCTGAAAATTTCAGGAATAGTTTTTCATAAGATAATCTTTCAAATACAATCTGTTTAAGACCCCGCCAAAACCCGCCCACCCTTTTTGAGGTGGTTGATTGTGACGTCACACAGACACTTCAATCACCATATATCAAAATGTGGTCATCAGAGAGCATTGTTGTGTTCATCAAAAATGTGTATTTTAATAATTTCTACAATTTCTTAGAACATATTGAAATCGTCCAATTCGAACAAACTAATTATCTCAAAAAAACAGTTTTAAGGTAGTGATGAAAGAAAACCATTTATATCTCTCTAACGTTAGGCTTTAGAAACTTAGTGTCTTTTGCAACTTTTCTTAAAATTACCTGTTCTACAGCTTCGTAGAAGATGACAACCCGTTATCTCGTAGCTGGAAAAAGTTAGAATTTGAAAGTGTAGTTGAGCCTTTATGAAAGGTTAGGTGTGTTTTTTCAAAAGATGCGGAATAACATTTTGAGAAACTCATTTGAAGACACCTACTCGATCAAATGATGATCAAAGGGTGAACATGTTTTTGACCGTTTTTTCTCAGAATTGTGCCACTGTGAAGCGCAGTGAACTAGGTGGTTAAACCAAGTGGAGTGTAGGACATTCGAGGAACTGGAGACAAGCAGCCCTCAACCCAGTTTTATGGAGAAATAGCGTTACGCAGGTGCGGTCCTAATAGGACGTTGGACCAACATAAGTAAGTGAATTCCGGCTACTAAATTCGGGCTACGAACCCATTCGGCCTAATAGTCCTTAAGCACTTCCAACACATCACTGCGATGGCGACCACGATTCGATGTCATCCAAGTAGCATTTCCTATTAATCAATCCATCGATGATACAAACATTTCTCATTTGTACCATACATAATACTGTAACTTTGCCTAAAAAAAATATTGAATTTGATGCTATGGTCACCTGTGTGTAAATTAGTTTGATGAACTAATGTGCTAATACTGGTATTTGCCTGAGTAGAATTGTATTTCTTTCTCACACGGATATGTTACATAAATTGGCGTTAAAATGTGGATCAACTCAATTTTTGAGTAGAAAGTTGATTAGAAAGTTTTGAGAGTGTTATGCATTAGCGAACGTGACCCGCTCGCTGTCAAAGTTCTGAGCGAAAACATTATAAGAAAAAAACATACGAGTATCGCAGCATCGAGACTCGAGTACTTGGAAAAAAACGAAGGCTGGGTCTTGTTATAGTTTTGGGCATCGTAGAGCTTTTTTTCACAAGTTCATGAAGTTCACAAGAGGACTTCTCAGAAGTTGCCAAGAGACCAAAAGTTTAGTTGGAACTGCCCAGAAGTGCTAGAGAGCTTTCTTAAAATTCCTAATCGAACATTCCAGCATTTCTGAATAAGAACTTCTCGAAGTGTACGAAAATCCAGAAGTTATGGTAGATTTGTTTGATAAAATCAGGAAAAAACTATTCAGAAGTATATGGGGATCTTTTTAGTAGTTCAAGCAGAAATTTGTCAGAAATTCAGGAACAAACTTATCCGAATACTCCCCTGAAGTTCAGAAGAGATTATTTCGGCAGTTCAGAAAAGAAATTCTCAGAAGTTCAAGAAGATACTTCTAACAACTTAAGAAGATTTTCCAAGAAATTCTAGAGAGTATTTTCTCAAAGTTTTGCAGAAATTTTCTTCGTAGTTCAGGATAGGACTTATCAGAAATTTTGAAAGTAACTATGTTCAGGAAAAAAATTACGAAATGTTTCTGGAAGGTAAGGTTGGGTTCTTAAATGTGAATTTCGAAGAAAATAAGGAGTGACTGCCAAGAAGTTTATGAGGAATTTTGCCTGAATTTCAGGAGGAAAATTCCCAGAAAAAAAGCAAAGAGCCTTGCAGAAGATTAGGAGAGAGTTTCGCTGAAATTTAAAAGATAATCACTGATCACTTAGTTGGGTTGGCTTCCGTTCGAGATGCGGCAGTAGAAGTCTTGCGTGCAAAAGAGCGACTTAGACTCAAAAAGAAACCCAAAAGGATCTCAAATCAGGCTACCTTTGTGAAACCGAGAGCCCGAAAACTATATGATACAATTGTGTGTCGAAATTCTGGGTGTATAATCATGGACGATGAAACATATGCGAAATTGGACCAAACCACAATATTTCACTTTACGCAAGAACAGGGATAGAGAAGCCCATTTTCGCCGAAAACTTTGGGAAGAAAGTGATTGCGTGGCACACAATTTTGCCGATAATCAAGCAGCATGATGGTCCAGTCATGTTTTGGCCTGATTTGGCATCATGTCTTTACGCCAAGGACACACTAGGGTGGTACAAAAGCCAAGATGTGTCTTTCGTGTCGAAAGACATGACTCCGCCAAATTTCCCGGAGGTACGGCCAATCGTGACTTTTTGTGCTTTGACCAAAGCAAAGATACGGAAATTCGTAAAACCAGCGGATGACATCGAAACATTTAAAAAAGATTGGACAAAAGTGGTGAAACTGACAAGAAATCCAACTATGCAGAAGCTTATGGGTTTTGAAAGAAGATTCTTTGTAGCAGCTACTTTTATGTGTAATTTCACAGCTCGAAAACTAGCATGAATATATTTCTCAATTAATAATTTTCAAACAAAGAATATTCCAACTTACGTTCAGTCTTCCCTTACCCAAGCAGCACACATGTTGCAACTCTGTAGATTTAACCTTAATGTGACTCAATAAGGTCACAATCAAGTCACTGTAATAAGTTATGACTGTTTGGTGTTGCTAGGGTAATTGACCTTAACCGAAGGAATTTCTTTTCCTATATCCTGTATCCAACAAGGCGATTTGGCCGACCAGCAACCCTAAATTCAACAAATCATATCTGGAGATTCTAACCTCACCGGCTACTACCGTTTCTACAACGCTCTCTAAAGACACACAGCTATAAGAAAGTGAAATAATGCCAAGCTCGCTGACCTCCCATTCACTGAATAAACTCCAATGCTCATAGATACAAATTTAATGCAATCGAATCGTAATGTATCAGGTATCCTTACTTCAAACACGTTTGTTATACCTTTCCCCTCCTTTATCTATCCCTTGACGTATCCAGATGTTAACGCAATTCGTCTGCTTGCCCAGCAGTGGTGCCAGAACAGGTTATGTTCGAGGAAAAGTGAGATGTCTCGGTTATAGTTATAGTTATAGATATTGATTGAACAAGCGTGAAGTGTTATGTAAAGCAGCAGTGCTGATATAATTTGTCAAATAGAATAATACAAATCTTAAAATACAGACAATTTTAATATTTTGAGAATACTTATAATTTCTGAAACAGTCTATAAAACGGAAGCAAAACCACAGAAATTTCTTCATGAAAAGGCGAAGTCCATTTCGCAGAGACAGAGTCCAATGTTAAAAATCGCCAGAATACTCTATATTTTCAACTTCAAAACTTCCATCTGATTATCACCGTCACCTCACAACTTAGTCTTGTCAGAATCAGAGAGAAGCAATTCACGCCACCATCGACACTTTGTCCCGACAAATGCGAACAAATTGATCATTAAGATAATGCCCCACATCCCCCCCTCCCCCGGTTAACAATCCATCATTCCCAACGAGAAGATAAGACATTGCGACCAAAGTTTTACATTCTAATGTGTTGACGGCGAAAAGGACCCTTTCCGTTCCTGCAGCCATTAATCACAGTCCCGAAAATGAAGGGGAAAACAGCGTAGTCCCAGCCGGAAGCAATCATAGTGAAACATTCCCGAAACAATCTCAGATAGCAAAGCATCCCACACATACAATTTTCGCACGCTTTACAATCCCTTCTCGCCCTTCCCCACCCAAAAAAAAGGCGCCGATGGGAAAACTTTTGTCATAAAATATTTTGCATATCTTTTTCCGGCAGTCGTCGTCGTTGACCATCTCATCCTGCTTGACGAAGCACTTTCTCCGAATCTTGATGACGATCATACCGGAGGGTTTCATAATTACCACTCGAATTGCCGATAAAAGCGGAGTCTATTTTTCTGTCCTTTTTTGGATTTGAATTTTTAGTATGCAGCTTGGGGGATGCCATTTGCTTCTTCCTAAACGCCATGGTCGAAAACGACCGAAAAAGCCATTCGTTGACGTTGGACAGTGGCTCAGGTTGTGCCGGATCAATCTCACAATTTCATCCGCTGACCGCCCCCAGTTAATGCTGATTTAAAAGCTTGCTTTTCGGATCACCCAAGGGAGTACTTATGGCCACACTTCAGCACGTTTTTCTCCGGGCCAAAACCGAAAACCGCAAGCATATGACGACCGCACCGACAAAAACAATCCTCCTTCGGGACTTTGGTGGATGGTGAAAATGGATGTGTTGAGTGGGGGTGGTTTTCTACTCGGTCGGTGGGTCACAGTGGGTGGGAAGCCGAAATGAACCGAAATGTGGGATCACCAGACCACCGGACGACATTGTCATACGGGTTATGGGGTGCACTTTGCATGGGACAAACTGCCAACTGCAGGGAGAAGTTTAAATTTTAAATCACTTATAATCAGTACGGAGTACGGTACGGTAAGTCTGGTCCGTCCAGCGGTGAATGATGATGGTTAATGGGTAAATTTAATCGCTGTGTGAGTGATGACGTGAGACAACTTTTGAATGCTGTCGTAAAGTGGTTCAGTTATTGCAGGGTGGGGTTAGGGAGAGGGGATTTTTCATTGTGTAGGTGCATTAAATTTGAAATTAATAGCAGTTGTGCTCTAGTGGAGGGGGGATTACGTGATATGAGATAGAATGCATATTAAAATGCTTCAATGTCAGATACTAAGAGGTTTGCAACAAAAAAAAATTGCATCAAATATAATAAGGAACAACTTTATAGAACATTGCGCTATGTCAAGAGATAGGAAAGACGGATTTTTTTATTTCAATATGTTCAAGGACCACCCTAACTAAAACTGGTGTAAAATTAAAGCCCTAGTTATATACTGCAACTTTGCCCAAGAGAATTTTGTTCTTAAGTTGCATATTCGTAGTGAAAATAATCGTACTGTTTGTAATCAGCAAAATACTTGCATTACACCTTATTCACCAGCCAATCCTTGTTCCTCTTCTATCGACATGTTGGTGTTGCTACTGTGACCGTAAAAATCTTTATTTAACCTGTTGGCTTTATCTTCATGAATCCTAGAGAGTTTGAGCTGTTTAGTGGAATACCTATAACTAGAACTGAGAAGAAACATTAGTATTTTCCATTTAATTCCAACTACCTTTGCTTATCTTGACAGATGCGCGTATTTCGTCTACATTGTGCAGACTTCTTCAGTGTCTCGTAGTAATAGATCGACTAGAAAATAGTATATAAAGGGTGTATTTGATAAAAATGGCACACACATATATACTCATCAAAATTAAACTGATTATCGGATTTTCTTGAAATTTTCAGGGAATGAAGAACTACTAATGAGTTTTGATTTACAACATTTGTTTTATTCAATTTCATCTCCCATCCCGAATGCCCGCACCTTCCTTTTTACTCCACCCACCAAATTTTGTACAACCGATTTTCCCAGTGTTTTTGTTGTTTTTACCCAAACTTTCTTCAATTCTAGCTCTGTTTTTATAGTTTTGGGATGTTTGCGAAGTTTCGTTTTCATAATTGCTCAGAATTTTTCAATTGGACGAAGTTCCGGTGAATTTGGTGGGTTCATATCCTTTGGCACAAAATTGACTCCGTTGGCTCGGTACCACTCCAATACGTTTCGAGCGTAGTGGCAGGATGCTAGATCAGGCCAAAACAGAGTTGATCCTTTGTGCTTCTTAATGAATGGCAAGAGACGCTTCTAAGGCACTCTTCCGTGTAAATCGCACCGTTTATTGTTCCGGAAGTGATGAAGGGAGCACTTATTTCACCACATCCGCAAATCGCCTGCCAGATTAGAAACTTCTTTGCAAATTTCGATAGTTTCTTCTTTCGAACATCCTCCGGAACATCGAACTTCGACTTGGCAACGAAATATTCTTGCCCAGGAAGTTGACAGAAGTCGGCCTTGACGTATGTTTCGTCATCCATCACGACGCAACCGGATTTGGTGAGCAGCTTCGTGTAAAGTTTCCGGGCGCGGGTTTTCGCAGTGATGTTTTGCTTTTCATTCCGGTTTGGGGCTTTTGCACTTTGTAAACATCTAACCCAGCACGTTTCATGGTTTTCTGCACAAAACCGACTGACACCTTAGACTTTTTAGCGACATCTCGAATTGACATGTTTGGACGGTTCTTGAATTGTTGTACGACTTTCCTGGCCATTTTACTGTCGATTGGACAACTTTTACGACCACTCCCTTCCTTCCTTTGGACACTCAGACGCTCTTTGAAGGTTCTTATTACACGAGACACAGCTGTATTTGCAATTCCAAGCCTTTTAGCAATCCACCGGTAGGACGCCCCAGGATTTTGATTGTGAGTGCACACAATTTTCTCACGGACAATTTCTTGTTTCGACGACATGACTACTGAACTACTGAATGTATAACTATGAAACTTGGCAGATGTAAATAATACACTATGGATAAGATCTACTCAAATTTCTAGGTTTTTTACTCATACGATTCAAAAGTTACAGAAGATTTTCTGTGTGCCATTTTTATCGAATACACCCTTTATACGGCAGGTAGCGAAGGTTTTCTTTAAGCAAAGTTGGAATTAAATGGAAAATACTAATGTTTCTTCTCATTTCTAGTTCATCTTCAATTTTCTCTCTACTTCTCACGAGTTGTACACGGCGGGACAATTTAACTAAATTTGAGAGGCTACTTTACTCAGTCGCATGGGAACTGCGACTCAGTTTTGTAAAAAGTGGAGTTACTCAGTCTAAGAGTGACTCCACTTTTCTACGAAACTGAGTCTTAGTTCCCACGCGACTGAGTAAAGTGGCTCCTCATATTGAGTTCAATATCTGGCCGTGCATAGCCTAGAGCGATGAACCACAGATTCTGTAGCAGCTCTTCCCAATTGGACACGATCAATTCCCAAATAAGAAACTTTGAAAGAAAGCACAGAAACCTCTCTCTCCCCACCACGGTAGCCTTTTTTTACTTCGTTGTTCAATTCGAGTCGATAAAGTAGAACTGTTAAACATTCTTGCAAGGGTAGCACCAGAGAGACTTTTCTCTATACTATTATCGACAAAATTTTCGTAGTTCATTGAGCTGTTTTCGGACGACGTACGAATGTTCCTTTTGAATATACAAATGCTTTATTCTTTGGACATTGCCTACGAGTCCAGCTTCATAAATAGTACAAATCAATTCGATTGCAGAAAACAACGAAAACATTGCTGAGTTATGCGAACGATTCCGTAAATTTAATTTTATTTTCAGTGTAGATTTACCGCTTCATTTACTTGGATTACTTCAAAAGTGTTGAAAGTTGGCGTCTGCAGTTTAGCATACCTACAAAAAGAAAAAAGAAAAGAATTAGTAATTCCAATTGAGTTTCTAAAAATTAAGCTAAAAATAAACCCAACAGCGGGAGATAATTTCTCACCCGTGTTAGGCAGTATTAGGAGACGGACAAATCGCTAGAACTAGAAACAAGCAATAGGCAGTATAAGAGCCCGATCGGTTGCATAACCTTTTGTCAGTCAAGGGGGATTCCCCCCTTGCCTATCCTGCATGGGGTAGTATGACAAAGGGTTATGTGCCTGATCGGATACTACCGTTCAAATGCCCTCCGCTCGTTTTCAATCTTGTATCTTTCAATTTCAAAGCCTGCCGTTGCCCTATACGGAACTATCAATACACTTTCTCTTCATGTCTATTCGTTCTTGCAATAAAACTACTGTCCACTCCCAGCGCTTCGCATGGCGATGACAAATTATCTGCTTATGCAAACTTCATCAAAGGGTAGCTTAAGGTGGTTGATTTAATACATAACACACTGAAAATATATCCTTAGGCACGGCAGTTGAAAATGTTTCATGTTAGCACCGAATCGATTAATACCCGAGCAGGAGAGAACAGCATATGAATACCTAATGTTGATCTTGATAACTGGCCTTGGTATAAAAGAGCTCAGATTAAGAGATAAAATACCTAAGCAAAATACCTAAGATTTGTAAGCAAAATATCTCTCGAATAAAAAAACTTGGTATTTTGGATACCTGGGAATACCTTAGAGGTACTATTTTGGTATTGTCTTACCTCAATGTGGTATTCGCATAACATTGTGGGAACAATTTTCTGGTATTATCCTCAGGTATTTAACCTCTTAATCTGAGCTAATAAATACCAAGCCCAGCTACCAAGAAATTCGGTTCTGCTCGGGTAGTCACTCAAATACCTTTTGGGTATGTTCGTATTTTTGTCTGGGTTGAGATTCGAACTCGTGACTTTGGCGTAAGAGGTATGGATGTTTTTTCTTGGATGAGATACAATTATATGTTATTGTTGGGAAAGGTTTCGATAACGGGTTAAGATCTCAATAATGGAAGCACATCGTCTTACTGACTTACTGAGCGTCTTCAATGTTCATTAAGTTGTTCCACGTTTTTCAGCAGCCTATTTTTAAATAGCTGAAACATCTTTTAAGCTCAAAACTTGGTTTTCATGTTTCATTTCAGAAATTCAGCAATTACAACAAACATATTTTGCTACAGAAAAAAATTTTCACGTATTCCTAGATACTATATTATTCATTGATGTTGTGCAAATGGTTCAATAAATCCTTCAAAACAAACAATGGAGTAAGTCAAGAGCTGTTTGTCTTTGTAAACTTTAGATAATTTAGATAATACATGACGTTGCATACATGATACTAACCCTAGTAGCAAACTTGTTGCCATTCAGTTGAGATAACATAAATATGACTTGCTGAATCATAATCAAGTTACTACAACTAATTATGATCGTGATGTGCTGCTTGGGAACTGGTAGAGTATCTCTTAGTTTCATACTGAACTAGTTGAGTGGTTGCACTCTAGTCTCAGGCAACTTACAATGGAACCTTATAAACCTTTTCCATTAAACGTTTCCCGTCTTGAATTAAACAAACTTTACCAACAAATCCAAAGTTGAATTAAGAGGGATATACAGTAAGAAAGAGAAGAAAACTCATTTTTGAAAAAAAAAATTGTAGGGGAAGTTTATACTAAAATCAATTGAAACTTTTTTTTCAATTATAAGTGTTACTACATGGTTACAAAAATATATTTTTTTTATTTTTTGCAACAAAATAGCGGCCATTAGAGCGCGTTGAAAAAATTGTTGCATTTTGCTTGTGCCAGCTCTCCTGGTCGCAGTTTTGATCTGAAATCTACTAACCCAAAAAAAAAATTACATTAATTACATTTACAGTTAGTAGATGCATTAAAAAACAAAACAAAATTTGTACTTTTGGCATAACTTTTTTGAAAAAATGCACATTTTTTCCGCCATTTTATCATATTTGTCATATGTATTTATAAAATATTGCAATTATTTTTAATTTATATAGAAGGTAATACTATAATAAAAAAAATCCCATAAGTTTCAGCTTAATCGTATAATTAGTTTTCGAGTTATCACCGGCATAAACTCCGCGAAAATGCTGTTTTGATAAAAACGCGTTGAAAGTTTTAATTATCGAAAAATACCTGCTGCGCCCGAAAAAGGCGTCTTCGAAAGACGATGAAAAGAAACACTTGGAGCTCTGATTTCGAAAAAAAAAAAAGGTTTCAGGAGTGTATTATAGGAAAATTCACTAACTTTTAATTCCAAAAAAAAGGAATTTTTTGGACATTTTAACAGTATTCCCCCCTTAAACAAACTGTGTGTTCGATATTGAAAAGATTTATTTTTGGTTTGAAAGGCCTATCACTACTAGTTAAAGATGTTAAGTTAATGATTCCTTTGAGAAGCAAAAAGTAACTTGAAACTATCGTTTAGAGGACATAATTTGACTGTAATATTAACATTGCACATACATAGATTCAAATTAAGAATAATGCAATAACTACTTTGTACATACCCATTATCATTTGAATTTTTTAATCGTTTATGGGGTTATACTAGTAAGTCAAAATAAAGAAAAAAAAACTCCAAATCTTGCAGAATCAATTCTTTAAAATAATTTATGAATTACCATACTACTGTTCAATTCTATACCAATTTCACTAACAAATCATTACCAGAAAAAGAAAAAAAAGATTAGTAATTTCTATTTGATTCCAAATACCTTTATTGCTTATCTTGGCAGATACGCGTATTTCGTCAACAAACGGCAGACTTCTTCAGTTTCTTGTACTAATACTTGACTGTATTCCACTAAAAAGCTCACATTCTCCAGGATTCTTCTCCAGGATTTTTTTTGCAATTCTTAGGTTATGTGAAGAGCAAACTTTGTTATGGTTCATAATATTCTGCATAACCCACATTATTTACATAACCTTACTATGAATGCGTCACCTCGAATTCAAAATACCAGTCAAATTAACCATCTTTCGAGATCCGGCATTCAGTTTTTGGATTTCATTTATAGATCCCACAAAATATAATAACCTAACAAGAGATCTTCAAGATATAACTTCCACTATCAAAACAAAGCTTAAACACTTCTTGCTGGAGCTAACTGCTCAATTGTTAATTTATTATATTTAAGCTTTTTTACATTTATTCTCATTAGGTTTCTTGTGTTTTGATCTCCACCGTCAGTTAAAGCAATAATTTTTTTTCGGTCGAACAATTCATACACATAGTCATTTGGTCACATGATCTTTTTTATTCGAGATAGAAAGTGTATTTATATTTTTCGGAACAGTCAATAGTTTTTAAAATTCTGCTCACTTCTCCACAGATTGAACCTTATACGAGAATGTAACAATTCAAATTTGTCCAAGTGTATCCAACAAGTTTCAAAATCAAATATAATGTTTGAAATCGAAAGTAGTTGAAATTGAGCGTGGGACCTATTTGAAAGACGGCACCCAATCAAGCAGACAATCTCTTACCTAGCTACCACAGTGCGTGCTAGGCAAGAAGAAGAAGACCCCCTTGACAGGCAAAATAGTTTTGGCTTGATCGTGCCCATATACCGCCATATATGTCATATATGGCACAGAGCAGTCCTAGCGATGTAAAATTTCTGTTTTACACTTCCTTAAGGCATATTTCTAATTACAAACATTTTTGATTTCTTAAGCTCACTAATAATACTTCATTCACGATGATTTATTCAATAATGTTTACGTTTTTCGAAGGAAAACAAAATATTGCACAATAAATTAATTGACAATTTCAAGCACATTTTACTCCTATTGCTTGGTTGATAACGATGTTGATGTTCAAAACAAAAATGTCCTCGCAACCCTTTAAACAAAACAAAAATGCTCATTATTTTGACGATTAAGGAAGAATTGCGTAGGTGCTTTATAGTTTACAATAATGTGGTAATATCTTGACTCACTGAAAAGAAATTGAGGCAATTTTGGACTTTGAAGTATATTGTGTACATCATGTGAATTACATAGTTGAACAGATGGAAGTGAGTCAAGTGGAAAAGCGTGAAAAAAAAATTGCTAACATGGTAAATCCGAAGCTGTCCTATTGTGATTAGGGGAAAATGCTGCAAATCTGTAACTCAACCATCTCATGAGTACTGAAAAGGTTCAACGACCAGTTGACATTGGATCAGCCTGTAGAAAAACGGAGGTGGAGGTTAAGGATAATTTCGCGTTTCAACAAATTTCAACACGTGATGATGCTAAAAATGTCGGCATTTCGCAAACTTGCGTTCATAAAAGCAATACAAGAGCTGTAAAGGGTGTCCCACATCAAGTTGCATCACGGAAAGAACGCTTTAGAAAATTGCCTAGTTGACCGATCCTTTTCAAACTTTCAGACAATAAAATATAACCCATTAGTAAGCTTTGGCATATTTATTCCATTCAATTTTAATACCATAACCTTACGCTACCGCTTTACGCTTAACTCCACTCGTTAAGTCGGGACAACAATTGGCTGCAGCTTCTTCTGTAGTGAAACCAAGTTTTTCTTCATGTCTTCATAAAAGCCCAGTATTTTTCGATGGGCCTTAGTTTTGGTGCGTTGGAGGAGTCATGTCGTTGGGTACGAAAGTGTGTACAAACTACCGCTAGAAACAACCGATATAAAAATATCACCACCAGCCTGTCTGTCATTTGACAGGTGTTTGTTTTTGTTTACACAAAATTCTTTCACAGTCTAAGTCTTCTTCAAATTGTAGTGATCTACGATTACTTTTTCCAGCAATTTATCGACCATGGGTCGATCAAAGCATCTTACGTGCGAGGAGAACGTAAAAGTCAAGCCGTAACATGTCTCTCAAATAGATATATAAGTCAGAACATCTTCGGATCACACACTGCTGTCGGAAAGTTCTTGAAAAACGGTGATAATAGTGTCCGCATAGAGAAACGTGGAAGGAAAAGTAACTAGAAATTAGAAGAAAAACTAGTATTTTCCATTTAATACCTTTGCTTATCTTGACAGATACGCGTATTTCGTCTACAATGTGCAAACTTCTTCAGTGTCTCGTACTAATAACTTGACTGGAAGAAAAAACAAAAAGGAAACACATCTTCATATGAAATCACAAACAATCCTCTCGGACTACTATTTTTTTTTTTTTCTAATTTCTAGTTACAGGTATTCCACTGAACAGCTCAAACCCTCTAGGATTCAGGAAAAGTAAGCTTACAGCGAAGGATACCCGGAAAATTTGTAGAATCGCAATGAACCAGAAATGAACAGCATCGTTGTGTTCAACCAATTATGCCGAGTAGCGAGAACATGGAATGGCGTAAAAGGCTGGGAAAGCCCAACCTCACAGAACGGCATAAGCTGAATCGTTTTATATTTGCAGAAAAGTTCCTTTCTTGAACAGATGGATGTAAAAAAATGCTGTTTACGGATGGAAAGAAGGTTAACCTTGACGGTCCGGATGGCTGGCAGTATTACTGGCACGACTTGAATGAGGACCCAGATGTAAAAATGAGCAGGATCTTTGCTGGTGGTACACTGATGGTTTTGGTGCCTTTTTCTTTCGAGGAAAGCTTCCATTGGGTTGGATGTCCACTAAAACGAAGTCCCAAGATTACGTGGAGATGCTCGAGATAAACTAGATTGTAAACGGTGAGTCACTTATAAATAATTTCTGGGATCAGACTTTGATTTTCAGCAAGATAATGGAGCCATTCACAACTAAAAGCTGACTTAGGTGTGGTTTTTGACAAAACATTGAGGTTCTCGACTGGCCAACTTGTTCTCCGGATCTGAATCCAATCGAGAACCTCTGGTCTATTCTTGCTCGTCACGTTCACGAAAATGGCAAGCATTTCGGCAACGTAAACAACGTAAATAACACGTACAATCATTGTCTAAAACCAACCTCCCCCCCCCCACCGTATCAAATTTGGTTTTATTGGCTTCTGCACTTCTCGAGTTACGCAGAAATGTGTATTTGATTTGCATGGGAGCCCCCCCACCCCCCTTCAGAGAGCGAAGGGGTGTGAACTAACCATAGAAACATTTCTTGTCTTCAAAAACCTCCACCTGCCAAATTAAGTTCGATTTGTTTGATCAGTTCTTGAGTTATGCAGAAATTTGTGTTTGATTGGTATGAGAGCCCACCCTTTCAGAGGTAGGAGTTTTTTTCAAACCATCATTGAAACATTTTTCGCCTTCAAAAACCTCCACACGCCAAGTTTGATTCCATTTGCTTAATTAGTTCTCGAAGTATGAAGGAATTTGTGATTCATTTGTATGGGAGCCTCCTCTCCCTTTCAGAGGGCTCAACCTACCATAGAGGATCATTTCTTCCCTTCGAAAACCTCCACATGCCAAATTTGATCTCATTTGCTTGATTTGTTCTTGCAGAAAATTGTATTACATTTATAAGGGCGGAGGGGTGTGAACTAACAATAGAAACATTTATTGCCTGAAAAAAATCTCCACCTGCCAAATTAAGTTCCATTCGCTTGATAATGTCTTAAGTTATGCAGAAATTTGGGTTTCATTTGTATTAGAGCCCTCCCTTCCAATGGTTTCAAACCACCATAAAAACAAATTTCGCCTTCAGAAACCTCCAGATGCTAAATTTGGTTCCATTTGCTTAATAAGTTTTCAAGTTATGCAGAAATTTGTGTTTCATTTATATAGAAGCCCCTCTTGATAGAAAGAAGAGGGGTCTTGAGTCACCTAAGAAACATTTATTGGCTTCAAAATCCTCAATCTACTAAATTTGGTTCCATTTGCTTAGTTATTTCTCGAGATATGCAGAAATGTGTTTTTCATTCAGAGGGCGGAGGGGTTTCAAACCACTAAAAAAACAAATTTCACCTTCAAAACCATCCACATTCCAAATTTGATTCCATTTGCTTGATTCGTTCTTGAGTTATGCTGAAACTTCTGTTTCATTTGTATGAGAGCCTCCAAAAGACTCTCATATGCCAAATTTGGTTCCATTTGCTTGATTAGTTCTCGCGTTATGCAGAAATTTGTGTTTCATTTATATGAGAACCCCCCTTCTTCGAAAGAAGGATGATGTCTCGTACTATCATAACAACCTTTCCCCGACCCCAAAAACCCTTACATGCAAAATTTCACGCCGATTGGTTCAATATTTTCCGAGTCTGTAAGGTTCAGCCAGAAAGAAATTCATTTTTATATACACGACTTTTTATTAACACGGTTTATTTTCGGCGATAACTCCAAAACGGAACAACTTATCGACCTCTTTCAAATCACATTTTCCGTTTTGGGCAAAAAGTAATCATAAGCCAGTTTTTCAACAAAAAAAATCACAATTTTGTGTGAATACCAGAGACCGAAATTTTCGCCTACTTGGGAAAAAAAAACATCCTTCTTAACCCGCTTGAAGAAACATATGAGAATGTGAGAAGCGAGAGACTATTATACGATCACAACAGTTTTCGTGAGAAAAACAATGGCAATTTATAATTTTCGGCGAGCATGAGTAGCTGGTAAATCGTTTCTTTATCAGTGAATTCTAGATGCCGATAATTATTTTTCACTTTCTTTTTGACACCTGAAAATGCACCAGTCTATTCCAGTCCAGTTCTATTCTGACATTATATATGGATAAAAAGCCAATTTTTCACTCCTCGTTTTTTGCTTCTCGGTTTTTGCTACTCGTATACGATATAATTATCATGTTTTCAGTGCAAAATGTGACATGAGAAAATATCTTCGTTGAATTTTGGAGAGAAATACACTTATTTTGCACGGGTTTTTTTTACACAGTTTGTTTTTGGCAATAACTCCAGAACGGAACAACTTATTGACTTAATTTGTATCACATTTTGTGTTTTGAGCACAAAGTAATGATATGGCGGTTTTTCAAAAAATTCACAATTTTTGGTGTAAATACTCAAAATTTTAAAAACTGTATTTTGACCATTGCATGGAAAGGTAACACATACAAACAACATCGAAGCAATATAAAATGTTTAAGCATGTGAATTTATCAACTCTATTTAGTCTTTTTTTACACGGTTCCATAATAAAAGTGGAACGTATCCCCCTGGGCGAATAAAAACCTTTGTGTATTTTCGCATATGCAAGAGAGCGGCTAATGAATTATCGGCGAAAAAGGAGAGATGAAAATGTGAACGGTTCGCTACTCATCGACAACCTGCTTGAGAGAGAGCATGGTTTTCACCCAGCTGAGTGAGAATTTCGATATCTGGTGAATACTCAAAATTTCAAAAACTGTATTTTGACCATTGCACGAGAAAGTAACACATGCAAACAAAATTTAAGTAATTTAAAATGATCATGCATGTGAACTGATCAACTCTATTTAGTCTTTTATTACGCGGTTTAATAGTAATAGTAAAGTACGTATTCCCCGTGTAAAAAAAAAGCTTTATGTATATAGATTGACTGTATGGAAAAAAATCGTGTTGACTTCTTTGAACAAAGTAAAGTTACAAAAAGACCACACACCCTCTCCTGGCGCTTTTTTCGTTACTATTATGTACGATATTGAGGTACATACCCAAACAAAACTAACTCTGATTTGTTTCAAATGAGATTGTTACACTCTATTGAAACAAGTTGTGCTACTTGAGTAGGGGGGTTAACCTTTTCGAGGCAAGCTAAGCGGAGTTCACTCTTGTATGAATGTTTTGCAGCATAGTTGCGTTTTTTGTTTATCTACATTTATTTGCTCCGTGATCCTCTAGCTATTATAATCGACAGAATTATCCAGAACGGCTTGAAAGTGTTTTTATGAAGCGTGAAACTTCTCAGGTGAGTGTAACTACTCTTGGCAGCCTATTAAGCTATCGTTGCATTTGGCACTCGTTTGAAAAAAAAACCGGTCTATTCTGCACTGATAAAGTCTTTCTTTGTATTCTCCCATACGCGAAGTAACGATCTATGATGATGTTGTTTGAAAAGGAAATAATTTCTCATCAGCATGAGGCTCCCGGAGTAGACAGCACTTTTTTTTACTTAAACAAAGCTGTTAAGAGAAAGTATTTATAGTTCCGTTAGCGCAAGGCAGGCTGTGAAAATTGAATAGAAGTAGTTTTTGAAATTTAGCGGAGGGCATTCTGAGGTAGTATTACGAAACAAGCACACAATCTTTTGCCAAGCATGCCCATGCGGAGTAGGTCAAGGCAGGAACGAATGCACCACCTTGACTGGCTTCTGGCCAAAGCAGCATTTTCGGGTTCATGAGGTTTATTTGAAGAAAAATAAGACTAAACGGCTCCCTGTCCATCGGTTCAGAAAGGGGTATGGGTGCGTTCTGCCGAGTTGGTCGCGGTAGAGTTTATGTGTGAATAGGCTGCCACATCATCGTTCAAAAGCGACTGAACCAAATGGACAGCTTGTAATGATCACTTGAAGATGCGATGGAGGATCATTGCCTTGATATTCTCAAATGAGCACGTTGTAAAATGTTTATTCTCTTCTATAACTATACGTGATGGCATGGAGTAAACGAGTGGAAACTCATCGGGAATGATCTCTCATATGCATCAGTCACACCTTCCTGAACGGCCGTTGTGCGAAGCTTCTTACCAATATCTAATGCTCTCTCTTTTTTCTCATGTTCTCTTCCCTATCCTATGACTGCAAACAAAACCATATCACATTGTGCAAAGGCAAGAATAGGTTTTTGCCTAAGGTCAGCTCTTCAACGGCTCTAGAACGGTATATAATCCTTATCAATTTTACTTTCAGCCAAATATTTTAACATAAAATTATGATTTTATGATTTTATGATTTTACAATTGAATGACCACTACAAAATATACTAAATATCAAATAACGGGGAAAGGGAGGGACCATCAGGGCACCCAAGTGGAATGATTTGGATAGAGAGTATAG